>WIUT01006572.1:0-13128 GCA_010645135.1 Tetragonula clypearis
TCGCTTTCTTTGATAACTTTTTTTAGTAAATAAATATGTTGGTTGTCCTTGTTTTTTGTGCATTGCATGCCACTCACCCATGATTAACACGGAATGCTGAACTTAGTGATTATGCGGCCCGCGCTCGCCATTTTGTCAGCTATGCGGCTCACTGTGAAAAAAGTTTGGTGACCCCTGCTCTAAGTCGAGTGCTGACACATTATAATATAGTACACGATTCAATTGCTATTACTTTGCCTACTTCAAAACGAATCCAAACATTCTTTATTTTATATATAATGATTGTTCACCAATGCTAAAGTTCTAAAACTCCATAATTTGATAAATATAAAAGTATTTGGATATTGATGTTTGAACAAATCATAGGAACGATTATATAAATACTACCTACATATAGCAACCGTAATATAAATACTTTGTATACATACAAAAACCATAGATTTCTAATACATATATTTTAAGAATGAAGAACGATAAGAAAATTAGTAGTCCATTTGTTGTATATCACTATTGTATCTAGGTGATGGCTGTGAGCATTTTGTTTCTATTAGAAGTTGTCATCCGTAGGCTTCGCAAGGTTATTACCATTGCACTTCTCGGAATACCGGAATACTTAATAAAATTGGGAAAACGTTCTTTGGGAATATTTATACACGGCACGAAGGTATAATAATATAAAAATCAAATCAAATAAATTATAAAATAGTACAAAAATCAAATGCACCACAAGTAATATTACAATATGCTATTGCAACAATCACAGCTGTATGACCGCTAATGAAACGAGTTTAAGATACAGAGAAAAACTGACGATATAAACAAGATTTTGTTTTATCTCGTTGCCAAGAAATAAGGTATGTGATTTCCGAGAGTGTAGGGCATATATAAAATAGAAACAGTTGCCGAAATTAGACATGAGATAATAGTAAACAATCAAAGCTTTCGCCGGGCGCATATATGCGCTCATAGGCCACACTCATAGATTTGCTGAACGCATATATGCGCTCATAGCAGTCAAAGGGTTTAATAAATATCTCGTGCACGAAATTTCAACGGGAGCGAATAAAAATGAATGACATCTGAAAACAGTGCAGCAAGGTCGGTGAAATGACATACATGATCGACTGGTATCGACTAACAGGCAAAAAGAAACTTGGATGCATTTTGATCATTGCCATGTCCAATTCGTCAACGAAATTCACAGCAGGAAATATGGTTGAATTGTCCATCAATACTTTCAGCGATGTGAGTATCAAATTGTTATTATTACATATTTGGATCTGCAAATTAACAAGTATGTCTTAAACGAATAGGTTGTTAAAACGGCGGTGGCTTTCTTAAACATGTTGCGAGCAATGACGTGAATATTTTTGTAATATAGACGTTTATGTTCGATAATATATAGACACTCGCTGTTGAGAGTGTTTACATGCTAAATGTATTTGTTTTCGGTAAAATGGGCTTAAATTTTAGTGAACTGTATCTCAAAGAATGTTTCTCTCTTTATTGAACAATCGGGAAAGCTTTCTGGAGAAAAATTTACGTTAAACATTAGTATCATATAGGTACTAAAATAAATTCTGAATTTGAATTTGAAAATTGAATTTATTTTATAAATGTAAGAGCATACAATCAAAAATGGATAATACCTGAAGGATTCGACCTGAAAGCAGAACGTTACTGTACTTTATAGAAACGTCCTTTTTTCTAGAAAGCTCGCCAATTGTCAGAAAGATCCTATCCTAAAAGACTATTACCGACGATTGATAAAAAAAAAAAAAGAAAATCCAACTATCAGAATATATCCACTTACCGAGAAATCTCGCCGTCAACCTCACTTTGGCCAACAGTCACGCAACTCACGTATTAAAAATTTCCATTCTTTTTCATTAACTTTTGCCTATCATCCAAACATCCGAAATAAAGAATCGAGTATGGAACAATGTGATATTATCATTCGCGGCCATCGTCGAAGCAATCGACGACGCTTCTCCGGTTCTGTCGTAACATCGATTGATCACGTACCGTGTTCTCGGCCACGGTACAACCGAACAGTCTGCAAAAAAAAAAAAGAGATTCGCGCACGCGCTGTTTTATCATGGCAGTGAAACACCGGCAGCGAAACGTTCATTCGGTAAACGAACACCGCGAAGTTACCATGGTGAACCTGACTGACGGACCGCCGATATCCAACGCGTTTCACGTTCGCGACTACGAGTACAGCATCCGGGTGAACCGTTGGTTCCTGCAACCAATCGGAGCCTGGCCGAGGCTTACGAAAACGTCCAGAACGAAGAAATTACTGTCGAGGATGTTGAACGTCGCCTGTCACGCGGTGATCATTTTCACGATCGCGCCTTGCGTGTTGTACATTCTGTGCGAGGACGAGAACGTGACAGCAAGGATGAAAGCTGTCGGCCCGATGAGCCACTGGCTGATGGGCGAATTAAATTACTGTTGCCTGTTGATGAGAAGCAGCGACATTGCACATTGCGTGGAGCACGTGGAACGCGACTGGCAGATCGTGCACAGTGCCAACGATCGCGAGACGATGCTGAAAAACGCCAAGATCGGACGTTTTATCGCGTGTGTGGCCGCGCTGTGCATGCACAGCGGCGTTCTGCTGTACAACATCATCACGGGCTTTAAGAAGATAGCGTTTCACGTGGGAAACGACAGTTATTCCATGTACCTGTTACCATGCCCGGTTTATACGAACCTGTTGGACGTTAGATTCAGCCCGGTGAACGAGATCGTGTTCGCACTGCAGTTCCTCTCCGGGTTCATCGTCACCTCTGTCACGGTTGGTGCTTGCGGCTTGGCTGCCGTCCTGGCGATGCACGCCTGCGGTCAGCTGAACGTCGTGATGGCCAGGTTGGATGAGTTGGTGGACACGAGAGACGAAGAGAAACCGGAGGGACGGCAGGTTGCTCAGAGGAAGCTTGGATCGATCGTTGAACACCATCTGCGAACATTAAGGTATTCAGTTTGTTATTCTCTGGATGTTTGTTTGTGCTGACATTTATCGACGACGGATTATTTTACGACATTGTTGTATCGACAGTTCTTTCGAAAGAACATCTTTCGATGACTATCTGTTTTCACAGTCGCGAACACTGAGAAATTTAAGTTGTACGCTCAATGTAAAGAAAAAGAAAAAAGTAATTCACGCAAGTTGAACTTTTCTAATGCCTGAATTTTCTGTTGACGAATTGATTATTTTATGAATAATAAATTAATATATTAATATTATTATTTCACATTGATATTTCATATTATTTTCAGTCTTATGGAATACATAGAGAAAGTTATGAACAAGATATGTCTCGTTGAGTTGGTGGGATGTACGATGAACATGTGCATGCTCAAATATTACTTGCTCACGGTACGTTGCAAAACACGAGTAAAAGAAACAATTCACGCATCGAAGGTATTTTCACAGTACCTTCCGTCTAGAATTAAAATGATTTTGATACTGAGATACTTTCTAACGTAAATAGATTAACGTTGCGTAAAGAACGGTGGCTAATACGTTGACTTTTCTACTTAAGTCTCGCGTAGCTCTCTATACGACACGTACATTTTAATTTCTCAGGAAAAATCGAAAGAAGTGTTAGTCGCATACGCTATCGTATACGTATCCATGGTTTTTAATATATTTATATTCTGCTACATCGGGGAGATAATTCAAGAACAGGTAAGAAACGCACCGTCAAAAGTACAATTCTACTAGTCGGAGTTGCTTTCAAATTGTCAAACCGTCGACAGGGTAATAGAATCGGGGAGAAAGTGTATATGACCGAATGGTATCGATTACCTCACAAAATTTCTCTCGGTTTAGTGATGATCATTTCAAGATCGAACATGGTGGTGAAAATCACTGCAGGGAAATTCATCCAAATATCCATAGCGACATTTGGCACCGTGAGTAAAACACGCTGTGATTAAAATGAAATTGACAGAATCCGACAGAATTCAATGCACCGAGATTTCATATTGGCACTATGTTGTTCACTCGAATTGCAAATAATAAATTTTCACGATGCGAACTTGGAACTTGCCATATTTCGAATCTCTCGCGCGTCAGATTAAAATTATAAATTTAGAAATTTCGACTCGATGCTACGTTAGAATTTTTCACGTCTCCGATATGAACGAGTATTTTATTTTTCAGGTGTTTAAAACGTCTTTCGCGTATTTCAACATGATCCGCACGATTGCGATGTGAACGTCAATGTCGCACGAGGGATACTAACACGAACAAATTTCTGCTATAGACCTTTTACGTACTAAACCAAAAAAAAGAAAGAAGTTTGTTATTACTCACGATACGTTAGCACACTACTGTCACGAAGTTTCGCTAGTTTTTGTTGGTCAAGGCTACTTCCCCGATAGTCACCAGAAAATATCGTCCCTTATTTTCTAAGTTTCATCTATATCCTGATGTTTACCTACGAATATCGTAAGAGAGGATAAAGTTCCAAACTGTAAATCACAATGAAAAGTATTGATGGCTTTCTCCGTTGATTTGGAAAACGTGCAGAGATTATTTTTCCGCGAACAAGTGAAATTCGTGTCATCAACACGTTGACTGTCGAGAAATTAAATTTTTCCAGTGATCGACAGAACGAGCATCTAGACTTGCACTTACAAAACATACGACATCAGAAATTAAGAATATAAACGTTTATCGTGTTAACTGAACAATATTACATTCGTGATAATAAAATAAATAATAATAATAAAATAAAACGTTTGAGTAAATTTATTTTCGAATAAGATATATAAAATTCGCCGTACAGTCGACGTGTTAATATGACAGTCTTCGTTATTATTCCACTGGAACGTGAATAAGGCCTCCAGAGACAAACAAATTCACTTTCGTCCTCTAACGTCCGAGATTAAAAATGACTCCGCGCAACACTTATCTCGCGACGATATCGTCGAAGTAATCGATTTCATGAATTTTTCCCTGCCTCGTTGGAACTTGATATAATCCAGTAAACCAGACGAAGAACTGTATTACGTGAGTCGCACGATTCCCACGATTGCTGGCAACTTTGTAGACTAGACAACTTTTAAACCTACCTCTGCTCTCGGTCTAACAAATTTTAACAAAACAGATCGATCGGCTATGATATCTGCTAGTGAAAAAAAAATTGCGCAAGCGTTGAACAACTTGCTGTGGCTACTTTCTCTCCCTCGTGTAGAGCAAGCAGTTGAACAGTTACCGTAACTTCGGTACGGATGAGCTTCAGTCACCATGAACGCCAAGTGCCGCAGCGACTACAGTCTCCAATTCAATCGTTGGTTCTTGAAACCGATCGGCGCCTGGCCAAGTTTCGCCACCACAACGAAACGCGAGAAAATCGTCTCCGTAATATTGATCGCTTTTTGCTACACCACACTGCTGTTCAGTATAATTCCATGCGCGGCTTACTTAATTCTCGTGGACAACAGCTTTTACAGGAAAGTAAAAATATTCGGCCCTATGGCTCGTTGGATCTTCGGTGGTATCCACTACACTAACCTGCTGTACCTTGGCAAAGACATTGGTCACTGCGTGGAACACCTGGAGGCCGACTGGCGAATAGCGACGAAAGACAGCGAGCAACGAGTAATGTTGAAGCACGCGAGATTCGGCCGACTGGTGTCGATTATATTCGCGATCTTCGTGCACAGTGGTGTCATATCGTACTGCATAGTAAGCGCGAGCCACACGCGTACCGTCAGATTCGGTAACGAGACGAGAATCATCCGTTCGTTACCTCTCGCCGTTTACACCAAGATGATTCCAGTCGACACGAGCCCAACGAACGAGATCATTCTCGTGATGCAGTTTTTCTCCGCTCTCATCTCCGACTCCGGCGGCATTGGATTCTACACGCTCGCGACTGTTTTAGCCGCGCACGCTTGCGGCCAGTTGAACGTGCTGGCGATTTGGATCAACGACTACGTGAACGAGTCTGGGGACAAAAAGGTGGGCGATCCGTTGACAAGAATCGAAATGATCGTGCAACATCACCTGAGAATACTGGAGTATGGATCACTTTTTCCTTTTTTGTTTTTTTTTTTTTTTGACGTTTTCATCGGCTGGTGGCTCGGCTGAGAGTGATCGTTCATATGTTGGTATTGATTACAGTTTTGTAGCACGCATAGAAGATATCATGTGCTGGGTATGCATGACGGAGTTGTTTAGATGCATATTTGCTATATCTATGCTTGGATATTACACTGTCATGGTAACAGAATATGAGATACGCGTAACGTTTATTGTGCAAGTAACATTCGTTCAACCGGTGTTGAACAACACGATATAAAGTATGTATTTGAATGTACAGGGAGCACCAGCTTTTTGAATCAGGCTTTTTACTCTCAAATATGAACAGAGAGAATGTGAGAACTTTTCAAGAAAGAGTTGTCTAAAAAATACGAAAACGCGAAGGGAGAACAGAAAATACTAACGAAGTTTCATCCAAAAAGGTGGAATACCCTGTATATCATATATCATACGTGTGAAAATCGGTTCATATTTGACACCTCACAAACACTCGTTAATCGAACTGAATCTTTCTGTTTCTTTCTTTTTTCTTTTTTTTTTTTTTTTTTGTAAATTCATCAATTTCTACGTAAACGTAATCGACGAAAGGCTCAGTCTCTGTAGAATATAACTAGAAGAACGACTTAAGTGATCATAAGAACTATTCATACGAGTCAAACCACATTCGTTTCGTCACTGTATCATTCAATTTCGCACGAAAACAACAAACACCTGATTCAATATTAATCAAATTTCGAATCATTTTCGGGACGACTTCATTCTAGGAATGGGAGAACCACGATGCTCGAAGTCTCATTACGTACTTCATAATATTTTCATCGGTGACATTCAACACATTTGTATTGTGTTATATCGGTGAACTGCTAACAGAACAGGTACCAGAGACTCCCTTACCGCGAAGATGTCTATCAACCAACCACCGGGAAATCGACGATTAATCGAATGAATTGTTGACAGTGTATGAAAGTCGGTGAGGTAATTTATATGACAAACTGGTACTATTTACCGGTAAGAAAAATGCTCGACTTGATTTTGATCATCGCACGATCGAGCGTGGTCATTGAAATGACTGCAGGGAAGATAATTCAGATGTCTATTTCAACGTTTGGTGACGTAAGTCGCATTACTGCCTACATCTAAGAATGTTCGCCTCAATTTTTGAAAAGTCACGAAACATTATTCCAGGTGATGAGAATGGCCTTCGCGTACCTGAATGTATTGTTGCAAATGGCGTGATTAACCCAGCACTTAACGAATTTCTCACTTCTGTACCTTTGTAGGTGAAGTTGTAGAACGTGAAATACAAACAGCTGTAACACATCCATGCTTAACGTCTCTTTGCTTATTCGAACAACACCTACGTTCTTCTCGACGATTTATCATTTTCCTCCCTGGCCGTTACCCTTCGTAACGTTCATTCGACGATTATTATATATCCGGGTCAGTGTCCTAGATATGAGCGTGCACGCAAACGACTGCACCAACTGTCAGCTTTGCACATTTAACAATTGCAACAATTCATCGACACAAGCAGGCACAAAAACGTAGACAGGAATATAACTCATTGCACGCGCACGTGCACCGTAGCAACCAATAATTTCCATACCAAGTTTGTTACTTAGTTACGTATTCCGAAACGAAATTCTATCGACTAGCCGAATCGATCGATGAACGACTACCTAAAAAAAAAAAAACTTGCGCAAGCGTTCCTGTGCAAGTTTTGAAGTTGAAGTTTCGCGAGTGAAACTTCATTTCACGATGACAAACCAACGAATGGATATAGAAACGAACAGTGTAAGTAACGTCTACGGTGATTACAGTATCCAACTGAATCGCTGGTTTCTAAAACCGATCGGCGCTTGGCCATATTTCTCCGCAACGACAACGCTTGAAAAGATCGTCTCCGTGATTCTGATTGTCCTTTGCTACGCCATTTTACTATTCAGCATAATCCCCTGTGTGGCACACTTAATCTTCGTCGATGATATCTTGTACAAGAAAATAAGAGCGTTTGGCACTATGGGTCGTTGGTTGATCGGTGGCGTGTGTTACACCAATCTACTGTTACAAAGGAAACGCATAGGTGACTGCGTGGAACACATTGAAGCAGACTGGCGAACAGTGACGAAAGACAACGAGCAACAAGTAATGATGAGACGGGCGAAGTTTGGCCGACACGTGTCGAGCTTATGCGCGATCTTCGTGCACACTGGAGCCTTGTCGTACTGTGTAGTAAGCGCGTCCACGACGCAGACTATTAATATCGGTAACGAGACCAGAACGTACCGTACGTTGCCGCTCAAAGTTTACAACAAGATGATTCCAGTGGAAACCAGCCCCGCCAACGAGATAGTTCTCGTGATGCAGTTCCTTTCGGCTTTCGTCTCCGATTCTGGCGGCATTGGATTCTACGTCCTCGCGAGTGTTTTAGCCGCCCACGCTTGCGGCCAATTGGACGTGCTGACGATCTGGATCAACGAGTACGTGAAGGAGTCTGGGAACAAAAATGAGGGCGCTTCCTTTAGAAAAATCGAGATGATCGTGCAACATCACCTGAGAATATTGGAGTAAGATCATTAATCCAATTATTTTATCGACTCGATGTCTCGAGAGTGGTTTTTTATATTGGTATTAATTACAGTTTTATAGCACGTATAGAAGAAATAATGAGCTGGGTATGCATGACGGAGTTGTTTAGATGCATATTGGCCATATCCATGGTTGGGTATTTCTCTGTTATGGTATATAATACGAGATGTATACTGTATCTATTTATCGAGTGGCTAATTATTTTTTAGACATTGAACAATTTGATGTGAAGCTATTTTTTGTTGGTTCCGAACGAGATCTTGTAAGAAGGGTTTACCTTAAATGAAGAAAACAATTGAAATTCCAGTAAAATTAATTTATAAGAAAAATGTAAGATATGAAGAGAAACAAATATCTGATTGCTATAAAATAAAGGTCTTTTTAAAATTTTTAAACAGCTATTTTTGTTCTTTCTACGCACAATTCTCTGCATTTCATCATAAATATAAAAATAGCTTCATGTCGTATTATTCGTAATTCACATTGGAATCGGCTTTTATGGGCTTTTACGAAAATTTACATTTCTATAAGCAAAATTAAAGAGAGATTTGTTCCTTAAAGATTGCAACATATATTTTACGATTTTGTATATATATATATACTTTATTTGAATATTTTATGTATTTTTGCATATTTGCACACTCTTTCTCTCTCTCTCTCTCTCTGCATATTTGGCAAAACTCCGCGCAGAATCTGCACTTACACTACTCTAGAGTCGTCGTTGCATCGTTTCCATAATTTGACACAACAGCGATCAATCCTGGCAAAATTCGAAACTTTTCTCAAGAATGTGAAACTTATTTCTAGGAGTGGTCCGAGCACGATGTACGACATCTCGTTACATATTTTATAGTATTTGCATCAGTGACATTCAACACATTTGTATTGTGTTATATCGGTGAACTGCTAACAGAACAGGTACCAGAGACTCCTTATCGCGAAGATGTCTATGAACCAACACCGAGAAATCGACGATTAATCGAATAAATTGTTGACAGTGTATGAAGGTCGGTGAGGTAATCTATATGACAAACTGGTACTATTTACCGGTAAGAAAAATCCTCGACTTGATTTTGATCATCGCACGGTCGAGCGTGGCAACTAAAATGAGTGCAGGGAAGATAATTCAGATGTCTATTTACACGTTTGGTGACGTAAGTCGCATTACTGCCTACGTCTAAGAATGTCCACCTGTCTCTGAAAAGTCACGAAACTTGTTATTCCAGGTGATGAGATTGGCATTCGCGTATCTGAATATATTGTTGCAAGTGGCGTGATTAACCAGCACTTAATGAATTTCTTACTTGTATGCTTTTGTAGGTGAAGTCGTAGAACATGAAATACACAAACAGCTTTAACGCGATTTCACGTCTTATGATTACTCTGTCAACGTCGACGTTCTTCTAGACATTTTATCATTTCGTTTCCTCGCCTCGTTATATTTTTTCTCGTAACGTCATTCGACGATCATTATATGTCCGGGTCAGGTCCCAGATATGGGTGAGCACGGCAACGACTGCACCAACTGTCAGCTTTGCACATGTAGCAATTGCAACAATTCGTCCACAAGCAGGCACAGTAACGTAGAGGGGGAATGCAACTCATTGCATGCACATGTTCCACGACAGTAACCAATAATTTCCAAGTTTGCTACTTAGTTTCGTATTTACGAGAAACAAAATTCTACCGACTAGTCGAATCGATCGACAAACCACTACCTAAAACAAAAAAAAAAAAAAGAAGAGGAAGAACTTGCGCAAGCGTTTCCGTGCAAACTTTCGCGAGTGAAATTACAGCTTCACTTCACGATGACAAACGAATCGATGAGTATAGAAGCGAACAGTGTAAGTAACGCCTATAGTGACTACAGTATCCAATTGAATCGCTGGTCTCTAAAACCGATCGGTGCCTGGCCATATTTCTCCACAACGACAACGTTTGAAAAGATCGTCTCCGTAACTCTGATTGTCCTCTGCTACGCCATTTTACTATTCAGCATAGTCCCCTGTGTGGCACACTTAATCTTCGTCGATGATATCTTGTACAGGAAAATAAGGGTGTTTGGTACTATGGGTCATTGGTTGATCGGTGGTATCAGCTACACGAATCTACTGTTTCAAGCTAAACGCATAGGTAACTGCGTGGAACACATGGAAGCCGACTGGCGAATAGCGACGAAAGACAACGAGCAACAAGTAATGTTGAAGCGCGCGAAGTTTGGCCGATACGTGTCGATCATCTGCGCGATCTTCGTGCACAGTGGAGCCATGTCGTACTGTATAGTAAGCGCGTCCAGTACGCAGACCATTAATATCGGTAACGAGACGAGAACGTTTCGTACGTTGCCCCTCAGTGTTTACAACAAGATGATTCCAGCAGAAACCAGCCCCACGAACGAAATAGTTCTCGTGATGCAGTTCCTTTCGGCTTTCATCTCCGACTCCGGCGGCATTGGATTCTACGTTCTCGCGAGTGTTTTAGCCGCCCACGCTTGCGGCCAATTGGACGTGCTGGCGATTTGGATCAATGACTACGTGAACGAGTTTGGCGACAAAAAGGAAGGCGCTCCCTTTAGAAGAATCGGGACGATCGTGCAACATCACCTGAGAATATTAGAGTAAGATCATTGCGTCGATTGAGATGCCTCGAGTGTCGTCGTGTACAAATAATTACAGTTGGTCGGTATTAATTACAGTTTTATAGCACGTATAGAAGAAATAATGAGCTGGGTATGCATGACGGAGTTGTTTAGATGCATATTGGCCATATCCATGGTTGGGTATTTCTCTGTTATGGTATATAATACGAGATGTATACTGTATCTATTTATCGAGTGGCTAATTATTTTTTAGACATTGAACAATTTGATGTGAAGCTATTTTTTGTTGGTTCCGAACGAGATCTTGTAAGAAGGGTTTACCTTAAATGAAGAAAACAATTGAAATTCCAGTAAAATTAATTTATAAGAAAAATGTAAGATATGAAGAGAAACAAATATCTGATTGCTATAAAATAAAGGTCTTTTTAAAATTTTTAAACAGCTATTTTTGTTCTTTCTACGCACAATTCTCTGCATTTCATCATAAATATAAAAATAGCTTCATGTCGTATTATTCGTAATTCACATTGGAATCGGCTTTTATGGGCTTTTACGAAAATTTACATTTCTATAAGCAAAATTAAAGAGAGATTTGTTCCTTAAAGATTGCAACATATATTTTACGATTTTGTATATATATATATACTTTATTTGAATATTTTATGTATTTTTGCATATTTGCACACTCTTTCTCTCTCTCTCTCTCTCTGCATATTTGGCAAAACTCCGCGCAGAATCTGCACTTACACTACTCTAGAGTCGTCGTTGCATCGTTTCCATAATTTGACACAACAGCGATCAATCCTGGCAAAATTCGAAACTTTTCTCAAGAATGTGAAACTTATTTCTAGGAGTGGTCCGAGCACGATGTACGACATCTCGTTACATATTTTATAGTATTTGCATCAGTGACATTCAACACATTTGTATTGTGTTATATCGGTGAACTGCTAACAGAACAGGTACCAGAGACTCCCTTACCGCGAAGATGTCTATCAACCAACCACCGGGAAATCGACGATTAATCGAATGAATTGTTGACAGTGTATGAAAGTCGGTGAGATAGTTTATATGACAAACTGGTACTGTTTACCCGTAAGAAAAATCCTCGACTTGATTTTGATCATCACACGATCGAGCGTGGTTATTGAAATGACCGCAGGGAAGATAATTCAGATGTCTATTTACACGTTTGGTGACGTAAGTCGCATTATTGCCAACATCTAGAGTATGTTCACCGGATTTTGAAAAGTCACGTAACTTGTTGTTCCAGGTGATGAGATTGGCCTTCGCGTATCTGAATATATTGTTGCAAGTGACGTGATTAACCAGGACTTAACAAATTTCTTACTTGTACACTTATGTAGGCGAAGTTGTAGAACGTGAAATACAAACAGCTGTAACGCGACTTCACGTCATGTGATTATTCGATCTTCTCGACGATTTATCATTTTGTTCCCTGGCCGTCATATTTTTCCTCGTAACGTTCATTCGACGATTATTATATATCCGGGTCAGTGTCCTAGACATGAGCGTGCACGCAAACGACTGCACCAACTGTCAGCTTTGCACATTTAACAATTGCAACAATTCATCGACACAAGCAGGCACAAAAACGTAGAGGTGAATGTAACTCAATTGCATGCACACGTGCACGGTAGCAACCTATAATTTCCAAGTTTGTTACTTAGTTTCGTATTAACCAGAAAACAGAATTCTCTCGTCTAGACTAGGGGTCACCAAACTACGGCCCGCCGACGATACTTGAATTTGCGTGAAGTTCGGATATGTGCACACCAGGTGTCTGACGTAACTATCTTTTTGCTAACGTCGCTTTCTTTGATAACTTTTTTAGTAAATAAATATGTTGGTTGTCCTT
>WIUT01006573.1:0-13127 GCA_010645135.1 Tetragonula clypearis
AGAGAGAGAGAGAGAGAGAGAGAGAGACGTTGCAAAATGAACGCAACCGTGCAAGGAAGCAACAAGTATCGAATCCCAAAGCGAGAATCGCACAAAAGAACGCCGCTTTCGGAATCTATTGAAACCCGGTCGATCCGGTCGAGATTAACCAAGCCATACCCTGCCGAGGTATGCCGCTCGGTGGATGCGGCATGTGTGCCCGCTGACGCTCAAGCCGCCTCCTCGGTATTCGTGTTTCCAGCGACACGCTGCCGCGTTGTCGACGGATGCGAGAGACCGTAGACACATAATGCGCTCGCTGAATACGCCTTTGTACGGCCGGGCCACGTGCACATAATCGCGCCGACCCGACCCCCCCCTTGCAAAATGCAATTTGCAGCCGCGGATACGTGCTGAAATCGCGGTCGTCGAGGTACCGACGTCTCGACGTACCGCCACGCCACGCCGCCAGATTGTGTCCTCGCTGCGGAACGAGACGAGCCGGCCACGAAATGCGAAGGCCCAAGGAGGATCCCGTATGTAGGACTATGCGGGACTATTGCCGCGCGATATTATAGGCTGAACATGGGACGAGCAACACTATCCACGGATGACACGTGTCACGTTGAGGCCCCTCGACGTTCGACGTCGATCGACGCATAAATTTATCAGGATCAGTGTAAAAGTACGGAAACAACGAGCGGATTGAAAGACGCGATCCCCCGCGTTTCGATACGATTTTATTCTGATCTTTTCGACGTCCAGGAGTTTGCATCTGGATAAATTTCGCAAATTATTATTGCAAATGAAAGAGAGAAGGGAGAAATGATTGGAAATATAAGAATAATTCATGCAATATTAGGGATTGGGTTTTTAGGTTCTATTGCCTGAGCACGTCGTGTATTTACTGTTGGATCAGATATTGATACACGAGCTTATTTTACATCAGCAACAATAATTATTGCAATTCCCTACTGGAATCAAAGTATTTCAGCTACTTATCGTGGATCGAAATTAAAACTTAATACTTCATTTATATGATTCAATAGAGTTCAATAGGAACTGATTGTCCTCGATGTCATACGTCTGACGATTTTAAGTAATTTCAAGCAATTTTCTTAAGAACTTTTTCTGAGGATTATTGGCGATTATAAAATATTTTATAAGTTATGGAACTATCGAATTATTATTGGGTTATAAATTCTTTTATTGGAATTATCGTGCGACAGTCATCGAGTCAAGTGTGAGTAAAAGTAAGACGACTGAAATCTAGTACAGAAACTATTTACTGTTATACATTTTATAAATTATCATTGGAATTATTGAATTATTATTGGATTATAAATTATTTCATTGGAATTATTATTACGAATCAAGTGCGAGTAAGGGTAGGACGACTGAAACCTAGTATAGAAACTATTTCATTGGAATTACTATTACGAGTCAAGTAAACTATTTCATAGTTATTGTTATACATTTTATACATTATCATTCGATTATAAATTATTTTATTGGAGTTATTGTGTGTCAGTCATTGGGATTAAGTGTGAGCAAGAGTAGGACGACTGAAACTTAGTATAGAAACTATTTCATAGTTATTGTTATACATTTTATAAATTATCACTGGAATTATTGAATTATTATTGGATTGTAAATTATTTCACTGGAATTATTACGTGTCAAGTAAGTGTGATTAAGAATAAGATGACTGAAACCTAGTATAAAAAATATTTTATAGTTATTGTTATACACAGCGGCTACGAAAGTTATTATTACGATAAATGTGATGTAGACTGAGATATGATTCATTGGAAAATGAAAGTGTGCAGATAATTTCTGTCGAATCTTCTTTCGATTTTGTGTATCGAATGCTTCAGAATCTGCTGAACATCTAGAGAATACATATATCGACACATATATATATATATATATATATATATATATATTTGATAATATATACATTTGTTAAAATATTGGCGCAAGAAACTTCTTTGAAAGATTGTTATATTTCTAATTTGAAATGAAAATTTCTAATTCAATGAAAATGAAATGAAAATTCTAATTTCAAATGAAAAAGAAAGCTAATAAATACATAACGAAATGTATGTTGCAAATAAATAGTTTGCGCACGATATAAATGCAAAATATATCGCGAATTTCGCGATTTCGGCGTACAATAACGTCAATCAGTATTGCACCGACAATTTTAACGAGTTTCTGGTAATTACGCTCGTGCTAAAGCAGCTGAGTAACAGGACAGCGAATTTCTAAAACGCGGTTTGATTCGCAAATAAAATTAGCGTGAAAATTCGAAACCATTCGGGCCCGAAAGCTGAGCTCGATTAAATAATCTCGCGGCTTTCGAATTTGAAAATATAGAACTACATTGTGCTTGACTGCGAGTTTTCAATCGCAACGAAACAGAGAAAAATGGAAAGTTTATGGAATACAAACGCGAATGTGAAGTGAATTTCTTCGCCAGACCGAGATGGCCTCTCAACTGTTTCAAAAGTCTCCTCGAGGAAGTCGTTTCAACTTCTTACGAAGTAATTTCAAGGTTAATTAAAGATTATACAACAAGTGTTACGGCCGAGTTTGTTCGAATTGAAAAATTACTCAAGGTCGCTTGAAATTGGAATTATCTTAGGAATCAGGAACCGAGGCTGTTGAAAATCATCGTCATTAATCGAAGACGTATCGATGATCTTTCGAGTAATCTCTCGATAAAGTAAGATCATGGTGACGAGTGGAATTGGGTAACGAGTTAAAACGCGTGCTACGCAGAACACAGATGGCATTGATATCGTAAATTTCTCAAGCTGCTCTTGAACTTTCTAAAGCGCGATGATTATAACGTATATCGTTGGAAACTCTGCTGGCGGATTCGATAAACAGGCAGAGCCGGGAAAATAAAGGCAATTTATTACAACGTTGTCGAGGAGACTTTAATTAAAACAGCGACATGCGAGCATAACTCGCGGCACTGAGCAGTTAATGATCCAGCTACGAGGAATCCGGGCAAGAAACTCAAAAGACTCGCGCTGTAACAATGAAGTATGTTCTGGTGGCGGTTTCTTGCCGCGGCGCGAGCATTTCGCCGGGTGAATCAAATTAATGAAGTTTTAACGAGAACAAAGTGCTTCGCGGGGGAAAATGAGCCGGCAAGTTGTATCAAACAGCGAAAACAAAGAGGTAAGAGGTTAACAACTGAAAGGCCCTGGGTCAAGATTATATGACGTGTTAACTTTCAAAAGAGGTATCCATCATGCTGTTAGCACCGTGCACGATGACTTAACCTATTAGCCTTCGTCTTAGCAGAGTCCGCCTCTATTGTCTGCAAACTTGGAAACCTTATCGCGAAAAATTTCTCCGCGGACGAATTTTTTAATTTCGCGTAGACTTTCAACGAATTTTCAGAAACTGTTCGACCTCCTTCGTGCTTATAGACGAAGTGCGCTAAAAGTACGGACTGACGAAATTTAGTTCGAATACGTTTGCAATCTGGAAAGACGACAAGACACGACCAAGGGTGTCATTTTCAACACCCTGACGCGTTATGGAGAACGACAACAGAGAAAACATGGGGCATGTTTAACGTCAAATTAGAAATTTTCGACAGTCTTTAGAAATCGATCTTTTCCCAGCGCAATGTTGTAAGAGTGGAAGCACGACTTGGACTTTGATTGTGGGTTCTATTTATAGGTTAGGTTCTGTAGGTTAGATTCTACATATAAGTTAGGTTCTACCTATAGGTTAGGTTCTGCTATAGGTTGTAAGAGTGGAAGCACGACTTGGACTTTGGTTATAGGTTCTACTTACAGGTTAAGTTCCACTTATAGAAATTCTAGAAACTCTAAAAATTAATTCCTCGAAAGTTAATTTCAAGAGTCAAAAAAAAAAAAAAAAAAAAAGAAAAGAAAGGTAA
This sequence comes from Tetragonula clypearis, assembly GCA_010645135.1. Classification (NCBI taxonomy): domain Eukaryota; kingdom Metazoa; phylum Arthropoda; class Insecta; order Hymenoptera; family Apidae; genus Tetragonula; species Tetragonula clypearis. Next base: position 3,905 of record WIUT01006573.1, read on the forward strand.
AAATGTAAAAAAATTCAAATTTCCACGCCCTGTTGTACATCGTTCGACTCGGTGATAACAGAAAGAAAATAACACGCCAAGAGCAGCAGTGAGAAGTTGGAATAATTAACACGACTGTTGCACTGTTGCAATGAACTCGATCGCGAGTCGAGGTTCTCCAATTTTTCGCAACGGTTCGTACGTTGTGGATCGCGAAGTGGACAGGAAGCGCGGAGAAAACGAAACGAGACAAACAAGCCGACGCTGTTGCGAGAATAAAGAAAACACTGGCACGTGAGAACCACTGAACCGTAATAGAACGTGCTGCTCTGGAGGGCAGTGACCCGTGTGCTCACGGGACGCGAACCAGCCTCCTTATCAATTGTGTCATTATGAAGTTAACGATCTTGCTTGTAACAATGGCCAGTCCGTATTGAAAGTCTCATAATCCTTCGCCATCTTCTCGGCCGGATGTATCGTTCGTGTCGTTCGATTTCCCCCGGGCCGGAAGTCGCCGTCGCGATTCACGGCCCCGGCTGCCTCACCCCCTCCTGCTGTGCAGCCTTTCAAAGCGTAATCAATTTTAAACTGCTAGATCGAAGACAATGGACTCTGTTGCGGAATTGTGCCGTGTCGTCTGATTATCCGTCTGATAACGTAAGTACGATCGAACCGCGTTTCCGCTGTGTTTCGCCTCGCTTTCTCCTTTCTCACAAGGTTTCATCCACCATTTTTTCTTTCTTTCTTTCTTCTTTCTTTCCCTCGCGCTTGTCTTTCCCTACACTTTCCGTGCACGCTGTTATATCCCGTTTTCTTAAATATTCGGAAATCTGAGAATCGGAGTGTTATTTTTTCTTTTCTTATGAAATTTACCGAAATCTCTAAAAAAAAAAAAAAAAAAAAAATAAATAAAAAAGAAAGAAAAACCGGTGTTCGCACCGTGTAGTGTTTCTGTGTCGATTGTCGGCCCCCGCCGGTTCGTTTGATGTACCGTTCGATCGCCTGTAACGGATAACTGTTCAATTTGACAAAAACCACCAGCAACTGCTGTTAAGGTTTTAACTTGTTCGACGGTGATATTCACTGCCGTTGGATTTCGCCTGTCATGAAAATTCAATTTAAACTAAAAAAAAGAAAAAAAAAGAAAAAAAAAGAAAAAACACGTTGTAAAAATTGAAACTATCGCGCGCTTCGCGCTGCAACCTTTCGTCCTGTACCTTCACGCGCTTTTTGTTATAAATTGCCCGTGCGACACGTTTACGTACTGGCTTGGCGATTTGTTCGGTTTTAAAACCTTCGGGCAAGTTACCGTACAAACACAGGAAATTTTCGTTTCAGTTTTAATTTATGAAGTGAAGAAGCTCTGAAGCATGCACAACGTCTTCTCATCTCGTCTCACAATTTTCTGGTAGTAAACTCGACTCGGCGACTTTTATAGTTGTCTAAAAAATAGTAATCAAGCGTCGACCTACCCGCGTACATCCAATTCAGAAACGTGCTGGTTAAGTCGAAAATTATTTTTTTTTCTCAGTTGCCTGATAGCCTGAATTTCCCTGAATTTCTCCTCGGTGAGATATGCCAATTATTGTCGCGTCGCGACCGATCGATTTTAAATTAATACGTACAACTCCAAGGTATATATAAGTGGTTTATTCGACACACAGTGTACACGTTCGTAGTACATTTCCGCGATAACGCTCATTGCTTGTTAATATACAAAGTTTGTTGCACGCGATCAGAATTAATGCAACTAGCCACCTAACCAGACGAGACGACAAAGAAACGTGTAATTTTCCGTGGTGCGAACTGAAATCTAACGTATCCTCCTTCGCTCTTTAAAGCGAAAAGAAACGGGAAAGAGAAATCGAAAGAGAAACGACGATTTAATTTCTCAGTCTCTTTGAAACGTTGCGCAACTCATAATTGGCACTCGTTGATCAACGTGCAAACTTGCGCATTTGTTTTTTGTTTGTTGAGACAAAATATTCAACTCCTTTGAAATATCGTATTACAATAAAATGCATTTTTCGCTTAATATTGTCTATTTTAAAATTCTATATAGATTTAATTTCTCAGTCTCTTTGAAACGTTGCGCAATTCGTAATTAATATACGTTGATCAAATGTGCGGAACTCGCACATTTATTTTGTCTGTTTGACAAAATATTCAACTTCTTCGACATATTTCGTTGCAATAAAGTACAACGAAAGCGTATTTTTCTTTCAATATTATCCATTTTAAAATTCTAGATAATAATACTATTCTAATTTGAAATTGTTGGTGATATTCATGTCAATCACGATTGTTCTAAAATATTTATAGAAACGGAAACGACGTGTCAAAATTGTTTAATCACGTTGTATTTTTCATCAGAAATTTCCACGATTTTCAATTATTCTATCGTTCGAAATTTTATTGTACACTGTATATAAGATAAGATAAAGAACAGTGACAAATTTCTTTGTCTGTTTCGCTATATCTTGCAAATATTATCTATCACTCAATATCATGCAAATTACCTATTTTATTATCTATTTTTAATTTATCTATTATTCAACTATTCTATCGCTCTCAGTTGCACTCATACCATAATGTATAAGATAAGATAAAATACAGTAAGAAATTTCCTCGTCTCCTTCGCTACATTTCTCAAATAGTTTATCTGTTATTCAACTATTTCATTATGTAAACTTAAAGTACATACTACAGTACGTAAGATAAGAGAAAATTTCTGCGCCTCCATCGCCATAACTTCCAAATATTACCTTTAATTTACTCATTCTTCAGCTAATCTATCGTTGAAATTTCATTGCCGCAATATATAAGATCAGATAAAAAGTAACGGTAACAAATTTCTTCGTCTCCTTCGCTATATTCCACCAAATGGTTTATCTATTATTCAATTACTTTTCATCGAAACTTCGCTGTTACAGTATACGTGTATAAAATAATACAAAGAATAGCAATAAACTTCTTCGCCTCCTTCCACTAAATCGTGCAAATAGTTTCCTTTCTCCTACGATCTGTACGATCGACGGACGAGAAATTCGATCGCCTACGGGATCAACATGTGTGATACAACAGCGAGGTGTTTCAAATATAACCTTCTCCCCGGGTATCAATCTTCGCGGTGCTAGAAAATTCCTCCTCGAAGCAGAATTTGGCGCGCGCGACGCGGCAAACAGCTCGCGGTCGCGTGAGAGGTCGCTACACCGAAGTCACCTCCTAGCGGAATCGGTTATCGATGGCGTGTATTGTACAAACTCGGGCGAAATCGATACGCGGCTAGTATCGACTCGACTCGACTCGACTCGACTCGACTCGACTTGACTCGATACGCTGAGTTGAGTTTCACGATGCACGGGTCTCGAATCGTTTCTACGGTCCCCTCACCTTCTCCGTCCGTTTGTTCTGCTTGGCTAACGTATGAACGCTGAACCAACTTCTGCCACCGCGTTCACTGCGCGACACAACGTTTATTCAAGTACCCGACCTCAAAATCACCGCGTTACTCGTGACTCGTGAACGGGCGAACCAACCACACGGGACGACAAGCTGAATAAATTACGCGCCGCCTATTAATCAGCTCATTCGGCTAAACTTCTTCGAGTATATTTTCCTAGTCGAACCGCGTGTCAGTCTTATTTGTAATTGCACTGGATCAGTTACATTCTCGAAAGACTGTCAGAAGAGCTTCTCAAGTTTCGAACAACTGAGGAGAATTTGGAGAGCTCTTGTACCTTTCTCCTCGATTCGAAACTAAGACGAGAAGATCAATGAATAAAGAATCGTTCGTGAATGGAGAACGTTGAATGACTCGGGCGCGGTTTCTGGATATCTCGAGGAAAGTTTTCCCTTCTCCTTAGATCCAGGATTTATAAAAAAGAAAAATTAAACTCGAGCAACTTGATATCTATCCAGAGTTCTCCACTATCGAATGGAATCGTTGGACATCTATTAAAATCCCTCGAAATCTAGAAAGCGCTATTTTCGTGATTTTAAAGTCTCGAAGCTCAGACAGGCGAGAAGAACAAAATCAATGAATGAAGAATCATTCGCCGCGTGAATAAAGAATTTTAATAGTGCGCCTTTCGGATATTTTTTGGGGATCTTTCCTCACCTTCAGATCCGTGGATTTAAAAATTAAACTCGAGCCAAATGAAACTTCGACTCTATATCCAGGGTATTTTCTGCTGAAACTGGTAGAATTATTGAAAATCTCTGTTAAATTTAGAAAGTAAGAACTGTTTTCGAAGTCCTTGAAACATAGATGAAGATACAACATTAATGAATAAAGAATGTTAGCAAGTGCGCCTTCTCAATACTTCAGGGATTTTTCTTTCAACAAAAGATTAAACTCGAGCAATTCAAAAATTTCTAGCCATATCTAACAAAATTATCAAAGGCTTTGATATCTCGAGGCTTCTTAACGATTTTTTCTTTGTGATTGAACAAAACGTCCTCTTTCATAAATGTAACGTGACATTGTTCCATTTACACTTACATTTTCGTCAGTTTTGTCAGTTCGCTCCGTTTTGCTTTACTTCAATGTCATCATTTTTCTTCTTTTTTTTTTTCTTCCTTTAATGGACGCTTCCTCGTTGAACAGATGAATGAAACGTACGACCACGGATGAGTCACTCGAAAAGTCGAAATACCTCGAAATACCCAAGGAAGTTTCCAGTTTCGAGATTTCGAAACTTTGTACTTTTTATTTTTTCGTGGTTCGAAACTGTCTCGGAACTTAGATAAGAAAAAGTATAAAATCTTCTGTAAGACCGAAGCAACTCCCTGCGGTATGTGTGTGTGTGTGTGTATGTGTGCGTGTGTGTGTGTATTACGGGCAACGCTAATGCTGATGGCACGTTTTTTTGAAAGATAATAATTCAGCAACGCCTTATGAAAAATACATGTGCAGATAGCGTTTCAAAAGCGTTTCGATATCGGGTGCAAGAATATGCTGTAAGAGCATGCTCTATGGAATACAGAGTATCCATTATAAAAATTTTAACCTGACAATTTTATAGTTATTACGAGATCATCGCTGTATGTACTATATCTGTATCTATATTCTACAATTTTCGTCTGGAATATTTTTTCGCGTTACTTGTACTTTACGAAATAAATATATTTCGCTGTTCTCAAGTAAATGGGTCATATATCGAATACAGAGTGAGTCGGGATGAAATTCAGGATGAAATTCAGCATGGACGACTTCGTTTTCGAGAAAAATCACGTTGAAAATCGGTCGAGCACGCTTCAACTTTACTAATAATCGATAATTACAGACTTCATTACGTACCGTTTCCGATTGTTTTCGCATAAGGTACAATATGTGGCAGCGTTTGCCATCACGAACGTAATAATTTCGCGATAATTATGCAATGAAATAATTTCGTAATAAAATAACCGAGATGGAACGTTTACCTGCGAAACCGGGAAAACGTGAATAGAATTTGATTTATTCTGAAGTTAATACACAAGTCACGAACGAATCCAAAGCAACGAGTTATGGTGGTATATTTCAGCAAATATAAATCCAAGATTCGCGGCAAGCAATAAATTTGAAGAATACGCTTTGCATACGACCGAACGATCAACATTTTGAACGATATTTCTAGCTTGTTAATTGATCGAATGATTCAATACGTTCAAGACGGAGTATTTCTATATGTTATATAAATTATAGTTTTTTCTTTACGTGTATTTTTTTATATTGATAAACACCAAGCAAGCATTTATCGGACTCGATGCGGTCGGTCCACAGCGTCCGACGTCGGTTAAACGAATAACGGGGCGTCGGTCCGCAGGGACCGACGCAGCCTTGAACGTGCTAATATTTCGAGAAATTTCCTCATTTTCACGAGACTGCGATCACAAATTGACGGGGATGAAAGAAAGCTCACGAAACGTGATGATTAACGAAAATAAATTATCGTCCAACATCCCAAGCTCATTTAGCATTTATCCAAATAACAGAGTCGATCTGTATCTTTCCTAGCGCAGTTAATGCATCACGCGGCAAAGCTGAAGCTGTTACGAGCTTATCTCGGAAACCAGTCGCGTTATCTCTGGTCGCGTAATCACTGCTATTAACCAGTCCATCGAGTCCAGACACCAGAAACATACAGAGCTTCAACTGTAAGCTATGTATAGCGCCCCCGTTGAAATCATTTTCACCCGGGAAAATGTTGAAATCTCCTTTTGTCGCAGGCGCAACAAGTTTTTTGTTTTTCCTCGCGAGGCCAGGGGGTAGCAAACCAGGCAGCGGGTTTGATTAATGCCAGCGTCGATCGCGAAACGCGATAACGCGATCGCCGCGCAACGAGAAGAGCTGAGATTCAAGCCGGTTGACGAACGAGGCGCCAACAGCGAAGATAACGCAGCACGATCGGTCCGGACTCCGCCTTCTAGATTCTCGTGCTGATATCAGTCGGGATTGATAAGCGCCGCGCGAAGCACACACCCTCTCTCTCTCGAGAGAGAGGGAGGATCAGAGATCGTGACATCGACAAGTTGGCCAACGATCTGGAATTCGAAAGATCGCGAAACGCGGCAACGATTGCGTATCGATTGCCACGTGCGACGAAGAAGAGAGTTATCACGATAAGGCACGGAGTTTAAAGTCGAAAGTGTCGCGTCGGTTAATATCTGTGTGTGTGTGTGTGTGTGTGTGTGTGTGTTTCTCTGCGACGATAGACGCGTTCGGTTTGTCGTTTTCTCACCTGCGGATTTTTTTTCTAGAAGGAAAGACTTTTTTTTATGGATATAGACAGGGGTAAATACCGCGGGACAAAAAGACAAATTGAATTTCCTCTTATTAAACGAATTTTCATTTATATAAAATCTTTCTTTCGAGGTGCTTCTATCAACAACGATTACGATTACGAGTAACGTAAATTAAATTTCGTGGAAGACTTGAATGAGTAGAAACGAAACAAACGAGTTTTTGATAATTGATTAACCATTTGCCTTACGATTTCCTTTTCGATTTTAATGGGTGAGCTTTATATCACCGAAATTGCAACATTAATTTAGAGTATTTAAAACGTTGAAACTTTATACATTCGTTAGTGTCCAGTTTGATGAAATGAAAATTCTTAAAATTTGAATTAGGCTTGCAATTTACTTCTCTACTCAAATCGAGATCTTAATTAGCAGTACGACTCGACATTGCAAGTCAAGAGTTAATACTTAATATCCTTTTTAATGACTTTTCAACCTAGTTCTTCCCACTCCTCTACGATTCATTAATATTTACGAATTGTCTTCCATTCTGGTGTACGAAATCCTTGTCAAATCCCACCCCCCTCCCCCCAATAATTTTCGGAGACTTAGCTGATCATTCTAAAATACAAATTTCGTATACAATTTTATATAATAATTATAGAATAATTTCTAAAATACAATTTTCGAAGAGACTTAGCTGATCATTCTAAAATACAAAAAAGCAAGATTTTTTGTTCGCAAAGTATCGTTTTATTACTGTCGCGATGTGCACGGTTTTTCACGTTGGAAAATGTGGGAATTCGTGTCGCATACGTGTTAATTTGTTCGTCAATCGTTTCAACATACTTTTTAACATTTTAATTTTCCTGTAATCAATTTTATTTCCTTCTTACCTTAGTAACCAATGTGCTCGCCAAATCATTATACCGCCGCCTTTCATGGCGTGGGTCGACGATTTCAAAGTTGTTGCACCTTCGGTAAAAATCATGATGATAGCAATGAAGGCCATCCTTATTCATATCGAACACGTTTCTTTGTAAAATGCAAACGACACAACTTATGCTCTTGTTTTTATTAAGGCTCTCGTTGCAATTTTCGTCGTTTCAGTTGTTGAACATTTCCGACATTTGTCGTCACTGACCGCGACTTTCTCTGCAATTTTGTCTCGCAGTCAAGCTTGAACATTGTTAGAACGCTGTGGTTGTCCACAATTTTTTCTTTTTTTTTTTTTGCTCTTTCCATAATTATCGGATCTTTTTACTAAATTCGTAAACCTTTTACGACCTTTGTTAACTGTTCTGCTCCTATTTTCGTCACAGAATAATGGTTCATCGTTCAATTTCAATATCTCGTGTATTTCAGCTGGATTTTTACAAATTTATTACGTCAATACGCGCTCAACCGACTGTATTTCACGCGAACTTTACGCTCTCGATAGCTCGTCTGACGACTGAGGAGCGTAAATATTCGACTTGTTTCAATTTGTTTCAACTCGCGACTGCGAACAATATTTACATCGTCGTTTATATCTTTCTGGGAGATTGCGTCTCTTAAGGGAAATAACATTCAACACATTGCACCTATATCCACGCTCAAGGATAATGATGTAACAATTTACGCATTCTCTCTAGTTTACGATACATAATACAGAGTGGAAATACATGTAAACTTGCCTTGAATTTCAAGATCAAAAATTCCTTTTCCTTTCTTTTTTTTTTTGCATTGTATTCTACTCGCCACGATGGTCAAACTTGTCAAAGGAATCATAGCTCGCAGTCTAATAGTTCTCTTGAAAACTGGCAAAAAACATTGCGGTTGCCTGCGTGCTAACAGCGACTTTATGCTTTAGGTTAGGTTTAGGTTTAGGTTAGGTTCTGTATATACGTAATGTCTGGGAAATTGCGTCTCTTAAAGGAAATAACATTCAACACATTGCACCTATATCCACGCTCAAGGATAATGATGTAACAATTTACGCATTCTTTCTAATTTACGATACATAATACAGAGTGGAAATACATGTAAAGAACTTGCCTTGAATTTCAAGATCAAAAATTCTTTTTTCTTTCTTTTTTTTTTGCATTGTATTCTACTCATCACGAAGGTCAAACTTGTCAAAGGAATCATAGCTCGTAATCTAATAGTTCTCTTGAAAACTGGCAAAAAACACTGCGGAGGCGTGCGTGCTAACAGCGACTTTATGGTTTAGGTTAGGTTCTGTATATACGTAACACTCATATTTCGAATAATGTTAACAGTTAGTTTTATCATTTGATTATTTAGACTCACACTGATGCTAAAACTATGACAAATCAAATGTTAGTGAAATCTAATACGAAAGTTACGTAAAATAGACATGCGCGCGTCCAGAATCATAAAGTCGCTGTTAGCACGCACGCGCCCACAGTGTTAGGAATTTTTTCTAGCACTTTTTAAAAGAGCTATAGTTCCTTGGGAAAGTTTCTATCTTCGTAATAAGTAGAATACAACGCAAATATATATATATATATATATA
>WIUT01006574.1:0-13127 GCA_010645135.1 Tetragonula clypearis
TAGGCTACCGGTCGGTAAGGTGTTAATATCGTATAATAATATATTCGTATATATTAATATACGATATTACCGGTCGTTAAAGTGTTAAAATATATAAATATATTATTATACGATATCCACACTTTACCGACCGATAGCGTTAAATAGTAGCCGATTCATAGTCTATCGGTCGGTAAAGTGTTAAGGTGATAACACAAGGCTTGATTTCATAGTTTAAATTTGTTTCTATGGTCAAAATATAGAACCATATAGAAGAGATCGGACGTACCCTTGTCTTAGGAAATAAGAGTGCAGCAATGTTTCAAAACCAAAAAACCCGAATTGGAGATTAGTGTTAGAACAGTAAAGAGTAAGGTTGAAAGTATTTACGATCAGAGAGTTACAGTAAGCTGTTAGAAGATTGCCATAGGCTGAATAAATGAATGTGTAAACAAATAATCTAGTAAATGCAATGGCCCGCATTTACAAAAGCTAGGAGGAACGAATGGAAGGAATTAATGTAAGCTAAATCCTTCTTTAGATCGCCGATTATACATTTCGTTTAAGGGGACTGTTGTTTCATAAAGTATTCAGAATTTTAATTGAAGCTCGATTCTATAATTGGAGCCGTTTTTTCCATAATTAGAATATAAGATGAAGAAAATATCTGCACAGTCTCCCGTTTTCAATTTCTCTCGAGATAGCCGTACCACGAGAGAGATTAAGAATTTTAAAAGTGTTTTTAAAACTGTTCAAGTCCGAGTTTACGGTGTGAATTTTTTCCCCATAGTAGCAGGATATAAAGAAGCCTCGCGTGTGCACGGGACGGTACACAGTAAACGCCCGTTTAATTTCATCGTTCGCTCTTCTCCCAAATAGGCAATAATAACTTCCCGGTAAAATTCCAGCTTCGAGTAAGTACCTTTCGAGCTACACACCTCGGCAAACATTAAGCGACACCAATTTCCGCGGTCCCTTAATGACCACATCGAGGAAGTCTCGTGCACTCTTTCAATTTCCAATTTTTTTTTTCCTCTCTTCTTTTTCCTTTTCCCCTATTCTCGGTTCGAGTAAGTAGCCTACGCAGCGTTTTACAGACGAGAATGTTTCTTCGTTGTTGTTGCTGTTGTAATTGCAAGAGTCAGACTACGCTGTCATATACGTAGAAAAAGATGATTTGCGACTATCAGTAGCTGTTGTATCACTTCAAGTATTTGTATCACTTGAAGACACTTGAAGAAATTTTGCTAAAGAAAGCCACTCAGGAACGTGAAATTTTATTAAATGCACTCATATGTTTTATTAATCGACGCAGTTCTATATATACTTTCATTTTAACTCTAGTTTTTGACAATATGAACACATGGATGCCCCTGTCTTTCCCCATCTTTCGTGCGACTGACTTCACCAAATCAAAGGTGATCGCGAGCGCAGCACGATCGACAATTGAAAGGTGGAAAACTTGGTCAGAAAAATCAACGCCCAAGGAACAAGGAAAAGTCTTTGTTTATATATATTTTACGAACTCAGTCGAATTTCTAAAAAAAAAAAGTCATCGTTAAATAAAATAAATCTAAATAAAATTTCTACGAGAAATCAGTAATAAGTCGTTTCGACTACTTTCTGGTAATTCTACTGTTTCAAGCGGTTCAATTTGCTCGTCCACTAACCTACATTCGTTCAGAAAGAAGCGAAATGGCGTCCGGGGCGACTCTCTCGGTTCAATTTGCGCGAAGGCGCGCGAGATCCCCGCCAAGCTAATTGCCTCTCGAATGCCGGGAGTAGTTGCGCGGGGGAAACACCTATTTAAACTAGGCATTCCGCCGCGACGATCGTCTCGCGCCGGAGGACAGACGAGGGGGGAAGGGGGCAAAAAGACTCGAGCGAACTCCGGGGTGGAGGCGTCCCGTCGTCGGCGACGATAATTGAATGGCCGGCCGCGGTCGCTGCCGTATCTGACAAATTATTGCCGATCGTGCAAGCCACGCGAATGCTCGGAACACCGCCTCCACCCTGCCCGCTCGTTTTTCGCCAAACGATCCCCGCTGAATTTATAATTTTCACCGCCCTGTTAATCGGCGAATTTGTTGCGGTACCGCTTCTCGGCACCGGCTCGCCTCGATTTTGCATCGAGCAGCCGCGCGATAAGTCTGATCGTTCGCATCAACCCTCTGCCTACGTCTGCCTTCACTCCTGATTCCCAGAAGTGATTTTTCGTTAATAAGAGAACGTTTCCCTACCGAAGATATGTCCCCTGATTAGAGAATCTCGATCCGAGTAGGGGAACAGGTATGCGAAATTGGCTTTTTTTTTTTGCAGGTCTCTCTCGGTTGTCCGATCAATTTTGCTGTAGAGTTGCATCGAGGTAGATATCGACAAAGTACATCCGAAAACATAATTCCCCGCTCGAATTTTCAATTCGAGTGTCAAGCGTACGTGACAGAGTAAATAAACAGTGCGAGCATTATTTAGAATGGTTGGTAACTTTGAACAGTCACCGATTTTGAAATTCGACGTAGTTTTTTCAAAATGTAGTTTTTGGGGGAAAAAACACTTGACGTGTATTTTTTTTGTTTTGTTCTGTTGGCAACCTCAAAGTTGGGGCAAATATATTTTGTGAAATATTTCGGAAATTACTGAAGATACAGTTTCTGTGTAGATCAATGAAATTACGCGTCTTTTAAGAACGAATTTTATCGTCTGTATACCATTTTGCGCGAAAAATCATTTGTTATAATACGCCAAAACTATCAAAATGACCGATGAAAATTATATGAATTTTCTAATTTTATATAAAATATATATTTTTTTATATTTCAGTGTATTTTTAGATACTCGAATGATTTTTAATAAAAATATATAGAAGCTCGTGTTCTTTAGTGTATTACTAACTTTCACTTGTATCTTACATTTTAATTTCTTTGTTATAAATATATTTATCCAATTGATACTTAATCCAAGTATTAACGAAACTTGATTTAACCAAGTATTAATGAAACTTACAATTAGGCACATTCAAGGCAAATTTGTAATGTCTGGTTATCTGCGTATTATTCGCAAATAATAAATTAATCAACATTTATCAGGCTTCAGTCATCATTCGCAGTAACGACCTGTTAGCCTAATAACGATCCGTAATATATAAGGGACCCATCAATTTCACAAAACGTTCAAAATATCGAGAGACGACTAATCGACGAGAATTACACGAAATTATTCGTGACGGCCGAAAGTGCGTTCGAAAATTTCACGGCGAATCAAGGCGAAAGGTAGTAATCTCATCGCGTATCGACGAGTGGAAACGGATAGGCGTCGAAGGAAGAGAGAGAGAGAGAGAGAGAGAGAGAAAGAGAGAAGAGAGTAGCCGAAGGAATCGAGCAGAGAGGATAACCGGAATCGTGACAAATTGTCAACCCATACGGCGACACGTTTCTCGTTTCTTTTTCGGCAGAGCGTGTTAGCGCGCTCGCCGTCGGTAAGACGACCGGCTGATCCGAAAATTTACAAGTTTTTAAGGCAACCGTTTTACGGCCAGTTAGAAAGTTGTAATTTAACTAACGAGGCAGCCCCCAATTGCATTTATGCCCGGATAATATTTAATTTTATAGCCTGTTGTATATTAACGTTCGACATCGACGTTCCTGCCGTAAAGGAATTTTTTCCCAATTCGCAAAAGTTCGAACACACGTGACAGAGGAAGATATGGAGAAAAGAGAGAGGAGAGTTTCTTAACGCGATCCTGTCGCGCAATGCAATAAAACTTTTTAGTACCGAACATTATTTCCCGGAGGATCGCGTTCTCTAGAGGATTCTTGAAATTTTCGTCACTCGCTCGTCTCCGAGGTCGATAGCAACTAATCGAAAACGGAATAATTCCTCGGCTTATCGACGTCCATTATCCGCCGCCCCCCCCTCCTCCCTTTTGTAGTATCAACGCGAGGTTGTTCCTTAAAATTATTCCAAAAAGAAAAGAAACACTCTGCTAACGAATACTTTATCTCGGTTGCTTGAAAATTCAAGATCGTCGATAGTGCTCGCTAGATTCAGCTTCCACGCTTCATCAGATATCGAAGTAGAAACCCCGATGTCTCTGCCGCGTTGAGTTTTCTAATTTAACGGGTATTTACGACGATTTTTGTATCGTTACCGCGCCGTTCGAATGGGAATTACAAGCTTCGGAACACGTAGCTGCGGAACAGCTTGATTACAGAAAGAGATACGCAATCGAAAGTTTATATAATACGATTCAGCTTTTACTTACATACTATTTCTACGATAAATCTGACCTGAAGTCTCCAAAATATAAAAATAATGAAATGCACCGTAAATCTGTGAAACTTTCGAAATCTTTACGAATACTTTGCTATATGCTGTCATTCAACGATAAATCCAAACTGAAATCTCCAAAATATATAAAAATAATGAAATGCACTGTAAATCTGCGAAACTTTTGGAATTGACAATTTTAACGTTAAAATACGTCGTCATTTTTTTTTTCTTTTTTTTCGAACGATGTCTCGCCTTTTCGCCCGCTCATCATAGATCCTAGATCCAAGAGATGTATAATTAAAAAGTTTATGACACGATCTTCTTTTTACGATAAATCATTGAAATCTTCGAAAAATATAAAAAAATAAATCTGTAAATCTCTTACGAAACTTTTAGAATCGACAGTTTCAACAGTTGAGATGCATAGTTGTTTCCTTCTCATCTCTTTGAGACATCGTCGAGATTTCGACCATTTTCCGACTGAAAATCCGTGACGCTTAATTTCTCTTCATCTTGTTTCGAAGCAGCACCGAGCCGAGACCGAACATTCGCCGGACAAGACAGGGAGGGGCAAAATCGCAACTGTGCGTCATCAGCAATGATCGACACGCGGCCTCTGGTATTGATCGCGGATCGTCGGCTGCGGCTGCGAAGTGCTGCTGCGACCGATCTGGTTCTATTGGTTTTCGTTCGCGTAAGAACAGCCATCAGCTCGTACCTAATTAGGAGCACGGAGTATCCGTGCGCGGTTTTTGAAACGCGTCACCGCGGCGGTTTGCATCGGCCGCTGAGACTTTCTTGCCGGGCGACTTTCTCGCCGTAAACGCGTCGTGACTCGGCGCGGTTCCCCGGTGCCGGCTTCGTAAATTTCCTACGAAGTCGGAAACGGGATTTCGTCCCGATTCATCTTGCCGGCAATTACCGGCAACGGCACATGATCCGCGTACCTGCCTAGCGATCCGCTCGATTTATGGGAAACGCGTGTAAGCTTCGGGCGAAACGATTACTTTACTTGCGCGCGCTTCCATCGAAAGCCGAACTTGACATGGCGATCGTTCCGCGGACGATCGATACCCGACGCCGTTTTCTTCCCTTCTCCCCCCCCCCCCGCCCCCACTCTCCTCTCAGACTCTTCTCCTTCGTCGCGACGCGAGCACCAGAGAGACGGGATCGAGTGCCTCGCAAGCAGGTTCGAACCCCTTTCAACCCCCTTGGGGTTCTGGCCTTGCGATTTTTAATCTTCTTCTTCTTCTTCTTCTTCTTCGGAAAGTGACGTCAGTTAGTACAATTTTAACGCTAGAGCTATTGAAATTTCCGTTCGGAAGTGAAACAAAATTACAATGAAGTAAGTAAGCTTTTACTTACGTTTTTGTTGAATATCATTTCGAATCTCTGAAAATACACATCTGCAAATTGTCCAAGAAAAATTGCATATTGGTCGTTCTGACCATTATTGCAGTCCTAGTGTCAACGTTAGATACGAAGCATTAAAACATAACAATCCCACTGGATTTGTTTTCCACGCTGTTGCACGTCCATCTGTATTTGTTTCAAGGTAAAATTAGATAAATTACAACAACGTTGAAATTCAATGTTCTTTTTTTTTATGGTACAATTTATTCTTATTGATAAACTTATCAAGATTCAGCGAGTGGTTATCGTTTATTGTTGAGTGAGATCTCGAAGGTCACAATAAATTCGTACGAGCTCAAACGGTTAATCTTCGATTCGACATGAAAATCTGAATTTATAATTCCACAAAACTAGAATTTTTCCTTCAGATTCGTACCGTACGAGCTTCGATACGGCTCGACGTCGCGAGACAAGAGGTTAAGACAGGGATTTCCCGTAAGCGTGTTTCGATCGTATCGCCCAGATATTAATGCGTCCGACGTGCATGTACGTCACGTCCGATCGGCGGTTTCTCCTTACCTGAGAATCCCGATTTCGAAGATTCGAGTATCCACTTACTCCGTGAAAGTTTCAAGTACTGCAAACATTCGGCCCCGGGCTTCGTTCGGGACTAGCTACTCGTGCGAAACGTACACGTACGTCGAGTTCCGTGAAACGAAACTTGAATATCCGAATTTGACCGTGAACGTTCGTATAAAGTACCTATTGGTACATATTAGAGTTGATTCCATCCGTAGCGAGTACGTGTCGGTGCCCACTGAAGTTTCCAACGACCACGAGAAGGAGAATAAGCCAGCGTGTATCTGTCTTCCGTGCGTTTGATCCTCGCCAGATAGAAGCGATTAGAGGCCGTGGTGATTCCCCTCGTGGTGGGAAGATTCCTGCAGTTGTTGGCCAGCCAGGTTGAACTCCCCCTCGTCCCATTTACCTGGTAAATTATGTGTCAAGATCTGTGCTACGGGTCTCGAGTTATCGGCCACGGTGTGCAAGTGGCTTCCAACCAAGGAAAGAGAAGTCACGAAATGATGCTCGTCCGAAATCAATCGACGGGAGCTTAGCTTTCGGCTTCTTCGCGTCATTTTACACCTGCTAATAAATTCATACCACTGATTCGATACGAAAAAAAAAAAGAAAAAAAAAAAAGGAAAGAAAACCAACGACCAATTTAACCCGTTCTACGTGGAAGACACGCCCGAAAAGGTAAACACGGTCGGGAAGGTATTTCGATCAAAGCCCATCGGCTAGAGGGGAGCAGAAAGAGAAGCTTTCCTTCCTCGAAATCCACCACGGTCCCTTTTTCTTCCTCCTTAGTTCCCCTTTCTGCGGGACACGAATCCGAGCATCGGTACACCCGTCGAAACAGTGGCTGGCTCCCAATTAGGAACCCTCTTTTAAGTAATGCCCGCGATCTCCTCTCTCGGTCCTCGTCGTTCCAACGGCAGCCGCCTGGCTGTCCTCGTCGAGCGTTCGGCCGGCCACGATTGACTTTCCGCGGCATCCTCGTCTTTCTCTTGTATAAATTAGTCCCAGCCGCCACATAATGGCGTGTCGATGCGCTACTGTCCCCCCGGCTAGCATTCCCTTTTCAATTCTCTTTTTTTTCCCCCTCGTGCTCTCTTCAGGTAACTCCCACCCCGCCTTTCTTGGCCCTCTTCGTCCCGTCTACGTCTTCTTCTTCTCGGTTGGCCTTTCTCCTCGCCTTCTCCTCGTCGTACGCGCGTAACCGACGATCACCATGTCCCTGTTCTTGAGACAACCTCTCTCTCTCTCTCTCTCTCTTTCGAGCTTCGTTTCGCCGCGCTTCTCGCCGACCAGCCGCTTAATTTACGACCAATTAATTTGGATAAACTGAATGGGGTGGGAGGGGGAGAAGGTCTGCTTTCGATGCACGCGTTAACCGTGAATTCCCCCTCCTCCTATCTCTACACACACACACACACACACACACACACACTGTGGTTACCTTCCGGTCCAGCCAGACTACGGCCACTCTTAGTGCCCAGCTCGTATATACCCTTTTCGGGACCCGACGAATCCTGGTGAAAACTGCTGCTACAAGATGCTCATACGCATCGCGCGCTTGTAATCTCGGACGTTCGCGCATTCGATACGGATCGTTGTCCGAGAGGAGATGCAGTTTACGTACCTAATTCTTTTTTTTTTTTTTTTTTTTTTTTAATTGGACTGAGAATTTACATACTGCTCCGCTCTCGTTTGAACCCCGTTTCTCGCCTGTCGTCGAAGTCTTCAGAACGTCGAGTATGCTTGAGATTTGAGACTTCCCAGATGAAGCGTACGATACGAGTCAAAAACACCTGTCAGCAATTAGTGTAACCGTAAAAATAAGGTTCGATATTTTCCAATAAATACTTCTGCGCTTCTATCAGGAAGAACGTATTGTGGCTCAAATGATGATCGTTGATCTAGCACGCTCGAGGCTAGACTTCGTCGGTTCTCCGAAGGTTAACGCAGCGTGCTATCAAGACCACCGCTTGTCTCAGATCCACGGCAGTTGAAATTCCGGCGCGCGAAATCCGTTGGTCGATCGAAATCCAGGTTTCTCATTGTGCCGTGTGTGGGACACGGTTAGGCGAAGAGGAGCGTGTGCTGCGGTAGACAGAAGAGAAGAGAGGAGAGGAGAAGAGAGACGGCCGGAGAAAGAGAAACGATTCGAACGGAGAGGAGTGAGGACGAAGTGAGGAGCCGGTAGCACGGAGCGGACACATCGAAGTGGGCTCTCTTTCTCTCTCCGTCTCCCTCTCGATGTCGTCGACAGGCCTGCTGCTTGGTATTCCGTTCTCGTCCGGAGGCATAATTGGCCGCCAACTGGCGACGCTCCTCCGGGTATCGCGAAGACAAGAAATTATTCTTTAATTAATTGTCAGCGCTCAATGTGACCGCATGCGTAGGATCGGTCGGCCTCGTACATAAATTTCATCTATATGGGAGCGGCGATCGGTGCGCGTGTAACAGGAGAGGCTCTCCTCTTGGCGATAGAGGCAGCCCCGGATGAGACCGCAGGAGTCCGAGCGAGCGAGCAAGAGGACGGAGCTGGGGACGGTGTTGAAGAAAGAGAGGAGCGAGCAGCCGAGAGAGCTTCCGATCCGCGGACGTAGCAAATACCTGGCGCCTGTTTGTAAACCCTTTAACGGTAAATCGTCGTTCTAGAGGGTCGCTGTTTGCGCGTTTGCTCGCCTTCTTTTCACCTCGACCCTCCTCCTCTGTCACCCTCTCGTCCACGGCCTCGTCGCCACTCCGCAGATTTCTCTGAATACTCCACGCACGGTTCGAGGCTGAGAAGAATGTCGCCAGTTATACGAGACGAATATTTCGTTCGTCCCCTTTGTAATCGGGATTTCGTTTACTTATTTAGAACGAAACGATCACTCGCTTCGATCTTTAAGTGACTATCAACAGTCAAGTAGCACATGACTTGGTACTTACGTGACGTCGAATCGATAAAATACAGTGGCAAATAAAATCCTCAAAATGTGGATACTCGCAAATAACATTTAAATTACCCGTTTAACGAGCAACTGTTTAATACAAATGTGTGAAAATTTCAACCGTTTAATTTTCTGTGTGTGTCGATGGGTTTCGAAATCTCCAAGCTCGTCTTTATTTTTTTCTTTAATTGCGCCACATACTTTTTCTCAATCATTCTTTGCAAGTTGAAACAATCATTTCATGTTGCACTATGTGGACGATTATCCACGCGATCTCTAACAATAGATTCGACTGATCAGCGCATATTTTTACACGTCTTTTCAGCACCGTGCCAGCGGGATGATTTTCGACCAAGAATGGAGTTTCGTACAAAGTCGGGGAAAATCGGTTCACCGTGGCATCGTCAACAACGAATTGACGAATACTCTGACCCGGGCAGAGATCGGCCAGTCTCTCTTGGATTCGCCAAGGTTTCCGCTTACAGATCGCGATCGACGCTATTAAAGGTTAGAAGAAACGCGTGTGTTAGCCTCGTTCTCTCGTTTCTCCGAAAGGGTTGTAAAGAGAAGGAGGTTCGCGAGAGGTGAAATGGCGACAACTTGCAGCGATTTGGTTAGTTTTAATAACTAATGTGTGTGTGTGTGTGTGTGTGTGTGTGTGTGTGTGTATCGACAGCACCGCCGAGAACAATTAGGCTACTGGTCTCGAATGAGGGGACGACAGTTACGAGCCGGGGCCGACGGATTCAAAGAAGGCGGCGGACCTCTTTGATCGGACGTGCCAGTGGAACGGATCCCCCGGCCCTTCTCGTTTCAGCCCGAAGAAGGTGGCTGCGCTGGCTCTACCCCGTTCTTGCAGTAGATAGGGAAGGTGGACCCTGGACGCGAGTATACGTGAATCCACGCATTGGCGTCGACATTGCAACCAATTTTGTACGAAAAATCTTCTGTCACAACTGAATTGAATTTCAGTCCCTCTCTCTCTCTTTTTCGCGAATCGCTCGAACGTTTGCAGATTCGTGAACTTGGCTCTTCTTTCGGCAGAAAGTTCTCCGCGCGGAGAACGAGACCATGATCTTATCTTGCGACAAGCTGATCTTCTTCCTCGGCGAGGTAATTTGAATAATAATCCGCGATACGAGGAATTGGTTAGAAGGTTCAGGCTCGTTAACTTTACCGAATACCTCAGGCAAAGAGGCGAGCGAAGAAGGAGATCGACTCCAATTAGACGGTTTGATATCGGAGGGAAACGGAAGAAGGTCGACGCTCATGGACAGATTATTCGGGACAGGTGCGTACAGTGTGTGTGTGTGTGTGTGTTCGTGTGTGCGTGCGTGGGACTCGTGCGTATACAGATATTTTATAATTAGCCGGGGGCCTCGCCGCGATAAATCAGCGCGCCGCCCGGGCTTAAGACTTAATTAAAAATTTAGTCAAAAACCAATTAGCGGCTACGCTGGATTAACATATTTCTAATTATCTGGCGGACACTTTCGGCCGCCCTATACCGTTGCCTCGACTACTTGCCATATACGAAGCCGCCACTCACCTCTCGTCGCCGATGACTTTGCGATACATTTCGTTGCGCCCGACGAGCAACTCCCTTTCTTCGTCGCTTCTCTCCCTCTTTCAATTAGCTTTTCTTCTCCCTGTTTCTTTCGACGAACGATCGAGAGACAAGGATCTAGAAATCGCGATTTCGGTCTCGCGTTCGTTTTCATTTTCTTCCGTTTAATCGACTCTTCACTTACCTCGAGAGCTCCTATGGTCCCTGAAAGACTAAAGAGATTAAAGTCGACCCTCGTCCGGCGAATGCTTGCTCCGTTCGGTTCTTCTTCTTTATATTGTCAGTCATTTTGATTTCTTATTTCTTTTATATCATGACACGTGTGTTTTTCGAACTTTATATTTTTATGATATTACATATCCATATTTAATTCCTCTTTCAAATGACTGAAAGCGAGAAAGTAAATTTCTATTTGAGGAACTGAACGGACCTTGGATACCTACCGCCGGTCGAGGGTTAAAGATCTCGCGGAACAACGATCTCGTGGACGCAAGAGTGATCGGTAACAAGTCGGCGTAAATACTGAAATCATTTTTATTTCGCTATGGTATACTTCCATGGATAAATTATCATGTTACATTTATACAGAACGCTTAGGTACAATCCGGCAACTCGGTCGTCGCGTTCGCAACGTCGAAACGATACACATACCCGTGACGATCTCGAAACGATCGCCGGTTCCTGTCGAAAATTTACACCC
The DNA here is from genome assembly GCA_010645135.1 of Tetragonula clypearis. Classification (NCBI taxonomy): domain Eukaryota; kingdom Metazoa; phylum Arthropoda; class Insecta; order Hymenoptera; family Apidae; genus Tetragonula; species Tetragonula clypearis. Next base: position 11,375 of record WIUT01006574.1, read on the forward strand.
CTTTGTCGTCCTTTGGACACGTATACACACACGTATATACACACAACACACACACACTCTCTCTCTCTCTCTCTCTGGCTCTCGTATCGCTTGCCTATTTCTTTAAAAAAGAAAAAGGAAAGAAAACTCATCTGACGCTCGCCATTCTAGTCGAAGAATTTCCATCGTGAAACGCGCGAATTTCTTTTCTCTTTTAAATAATTTATTACGTCGCCTGTTTGCGTTCACTGTTGCACTCAGTGTCGTGTCATGTCAAGTTTCCAATTTCGAGTCTCTGCGCGTGTTCGACCCGTCGAACTTCTCGACGCGGTCTCGATGCGATCGTTGAAGAAGGATTTTGGGGAAGGAGCGGGGATTCTACTCGAGCTTCTGTTCTAGCGTGGAGTCATCGGCTACGCGTAGCGTGTCTCTCTCTCCTCTTTTCCTTCCTCTTCACCGGCCTATAGTCGATCATATGTATCGTCACCCGTTTTTCCCTCCGGGGGATAAACGAACCGAAGGAGCTCAGGGTTAACTGAAACGAGCTGTGTCGCGGCCAGCAAACGTCATTCGAGAGACGTTGTCCCTTGACTTCTACTATTTCTGTCGGTCAACTCCGGTTCTCGTCGCGTTTTTCCTTCACTCGTATCGCGATTAATCAGAAGTCGAACGTCCTGTACACGCGTCGATATATTAATATTTATATATACATACGTACACTCACTCGTGATTCGATAGAGGCTCATATTTACAATATGTACATCGGTTTCGTACGATTTTCTCTTTTTTTTTTATTTCCCCCTCCCCCTTTCACTGTGAGATCAAACGCCTTGAAGAAAATGCCTTCTAAATGCAGTAGAATCGCGAACGATTAGGCTCGACGCGGACGAATGACTTTTGATCGCACGGTCGTTGCCGATTAGATTTTTCTAATTTTCAAACAATTCGATGCCATTCTATTCGAAGATGTATCTGACTATGTCTACAAAGAAGCTATAAAGAAGAACTCATTTCCATTTCAATGTGACAGAAATTGCGAATAAAGTCGAAAATTCACTTGGAAGGACGAGAACCTAGAAACTGCTTCGAAATCGTGCAACCGGCGCGGGATATTCGTCAGCGTCAAGTAATCGATTCATTTGCAAAGTAGAAGAATAGCAAGAGAAGTAAGAAATAAAAGAGAGACGGGAGTTCCTCGGTGTCACGTTTTCCAGCCCCGGCGGGTAAAAGTCACCGTCGATTTATCGTTTCGCGAGGAACGCCAGAGCCGAACACACACTTCGTAGAGCTTTCTACGACGAGCGACGAAGATCGCGCGTTCACGTGTCGCGCTTAGAAACTCACGCCGTACGTTCCACAATTTCCTCCGCGTCCGTACCGCGATCACTTGTCACTGAATTAGCTTTCATTGAGGCTCGACGAGGGAAACGAGATCTTCGATTTCTTCGATATCGAGAGGGTTCGCCAGAAGGTGACGGGCTTCAAGATCGCAGCTTCGTTCGATCGATGCTCTCTCTCTCTCTCTCTCTCTCTCTCTCTCGCGAGCTGTAGATCTTCAATACAACAGTTCCTCCGATATTGTTATTGACGTTCGCGATACGTTTGTAGTAAAAACTTTTCAATCGAGACACGAGTGGGATCGAGAAACAGTGGGATGTTCATCGAAATGGGAATTGAAAATCGCTGATTTTGGTTTGTCGAACTTTCGTACTTCGAATGGAAATGGAACACAAGTTACGGTGTTTTTGAAAGAGACGTGTGTATATATATATAT
>WIUT01006575.1:0-13126 GCA_010645135.1 Tetragonula clypearis
ATCTCAAAATAGAATATCAATGAAACAATATCTGGTACAAAAATTACTAATTTTCGCGTGTACATTAATATTACATAAATAAAACATATCAAAATTTTTTTTGTTATTCGTCATTGTGGAGAAATTGCACGTACAAAGTCCAATTTCACGCCACCGTATTATTATACGATTGTCAGAAATTAAACGTTTGAATTTTACTGTGATTATCTGGAATTTTACATGCGATGCTATAACGTCATTTTCATATTTCGCTAATATCGCCGTTAAAAAAAAAAAAGAAGAAAAAAGAAAAAAGGAAAGGAAAAAGATTAATTAAAATTTCGAGGGATGAAAAGTTGATTATAGAGACGTACCTTTGAACGTCGTTGAAGGATTAAAAAAAATTTGCCGGCAAAGTAATTTTCAAGCGCGCTTGTCTCTCCCTTTCGTACCGAAAATTCGTATTTAACAAACGAACTTGTTTTCTGTTGCAGTGATTGCAGAGTTGTGAGAGATCCACAGACGCTCAAATCCAAGGGATATGGATTTGTCTCGTTTGTCAAAAAAGCGGTGAGTTCTAGCGCAAAACTTTCATCCCCCCTCTAGTTTCATTAGTGAAAACTCGCCCGACCGTAAGCTAATTTTCTAAAAAAAAAAAAAAAAAAAAAAACAGCAGCAACTTACCGGAAATTTCAAACGGAAGTGAAAATTGTAGCTGAGATAATGGTTTTGGCAAGAGAAAATGAGCCTTGGCTACAATGTAAGCTTGCTTTCTTTTTTCTTTTCACCCTCTTCTCCGCGAACTGCCCTTTACAAAGGCAAAATTCTAGACGCTGTTACTTCTAGGTTTGTGGTTTTGCATTTTTTAGTGATCGAAATTCATTCGGCGAGCCTTCGATTCTGACCTCGCCATTATTTAAGAATATTCTCATTAATGTATTTTACGTGAGTAATAAATCATCAATGGATTCCTTCTTGCTAGCATAAAAATGATTTACTGTTGCAATAAATAAGTCAATAATTGCATGCAATGAATGCAGTTCAGAAAAGAATGTAGTTCTGTTCCTTCTTGCTAACATAAAGATTATCTATTGTTTAATGAATGGTTAATATTGTTATATATATAATACAATATACTAATGTTGTTGCAGTAAGCAAATTAATAATTTATTGCATGCAACGAATGCCAAAAAGAAGAATTTGATCAAATTTGATTCTGCTATAATGTGGAACATAGAAGCTTCAACAGGTTTCATAAATAATGGATTTTGATAAAATATAGTTTCAAGATACTTGAATTCATCATTGCTGTACTACATTAGTCTGAACGAAATTTAATCATTTTTATCATTTTTTCTTTTTTTTTCTTTTCTGTTCTTTGATGAAAATATTCAAAGACATAAATTAATTGTATTTTCTGATATAGACTTACTGCTATGAACATTACATTACAATTCTTGCAATTAACTTCAATGAATCGAAACTTCCAATTCTCATTTATCATCACTATTGTTTAATTGGCTTGGAGATAATACACTGAAACAAATACTCTCACTAGAAATCTCTATACAGCAAGTACAAGTCTTTACAACACTTACAAATTTAATAAACAGAAAATTCTAATAATATCCTTCGTTCGATGTAATTACTACTTGTGCATATACACTCCGCCCATAATTCGCAAGGTGTATTCAGCGCGTGTAATCGGTAAATGTCTACTTCGTCATGCGCGGCGAAATGCAGTTGAAGCCACGGAATGCACAGGGTAATAACTCACGATTCACAATTCAGCCGTAAGACGAGAGAACGATTCTCTGCCTCCAGTGGATTGCTTGTACTTAATCAAAATGTTTACTCGCGCCTGGTGAACGCGAAAGTTCGCCGCGGGGTGAAAAGTTCTTCACGATGGGGGGAGGGGAGGTGAGGCATATTTCAGTCGCGAGTTCACACGCGTCACACAACCTAAAGCGCGACATACATAATTATTCGGGAACGAACGATCGAGCAACAAAGGGAACATTGCGATCGATCCAACAGGCATACGAACAGAAACTGCGATTTGCTTTCGTTAACCCATTGACTGCCAGGCAAATTTACAGCGTCTTGCCCTGGGGAGCGAAAATTTCATTTTAAAGAAAACATGAAATTTTCCAAAATATAATAATACTATAAGTTACAGATTTAATATTGAAATGGCATTTGACAGTAATTTTTATTGAAAGAAAAAGGAAAAACACTATAATACTGAGAATTTCCATTCAATTCCTATTCGATTTCATATTATGATCTTATTTCCTTTAATTTTGTCTTACGTCATATTGTGATGTTATTCTTTTTCATTTCGTCACGATCAGTCGTTTCGATTTCATTATGCTATAATGATTTCTATAATTACCTGTCAAATACTTTGAAAACGTACATGTACTGTCAGCATATTTTCTTATCAAAAATGTCGAATAAATGTCAGAGACTAACTTTTGCATATGTACTTGCGTGCTGCAAAATAATATAACATTTTTCTCTTAAAAAAATTGTGTCAAAATTTATTCAATGAACGAATGAGAGTTAAAAGGGGGGGGGGGAGAGGTCGCTATGAAATATCCAAAAATAGATGAAATTTTGTGAATTTTTTCGTCAGAGGCAATTACTAACAAGAGGAAAAAATTCTTTCGTGATAAATATAAACGTCACTTTTAGTTCTATTTTATATTGATACTTTTCAAGTCAGAACATTATGAAATGACAGAGTTATTCAGTAATTTCAAAATCCCACTTCGACTGAGATGGAAAGACTCGAGAACCTCTCAGCGCTTCGATCAAAATGAAATTTTAAAACTAGCGAATAATTCTGTCCTTTCGTGCCATTCTCTCACTTTGACAAAAAAATGTTCAAACACGAAGCTGAAAGTCACGTTTCACATATCTCGAAATTGGTGGTTTCCATTTAGTTATTAACCGTGCGATGAAATTCATTTTTGAATCTGTTATCGGGTTTTCCAAACGTGATTCACTCATTCGAGTGTTGGCAAAGTTACCAAAAAGTCTAAAAGTTTAACACCGAATGAGGAACAGATAACAAATTGAGAATATCTTTCGACATGTTTGAACCTTTGATGAGTAAACCAGTTATTTTATTCTTTACTATAAGATTGCGTCATCTGTACAATATTCTAATAAAAATTCGGCTCAAAGTTAAACGATTAAAAAAGGGGAAGTTTAAGAATTACCATCGAAATCAAAAACATTTGTATTTTGTAAACGCGTTTTTTTTTCTTTTTTTCTTTTTTTTTTTTAGATCAGAGAAAGCATTCGGATTTATCACGGTGAATTCACATCGATCGGTGTGTGTTATCTCTGAAACGTAGGGGAAATCTGTAAAATATTGTTTACGAGAACAGAACCGTTCCCTGTAACTAATTCGAAAAATCCCACGAGCACTTGCCAATCATTTTTCGTCATACATCGAAGTGTATCGAAGTGTTCGTCAACAGAAAATCTCTGGAATGTATATCGCGATGCAATTGCAATCGTACCGACAACTGAAAAAAAAAGAACACAATTTTTCCCAGTTATATCACGAAAGTGAAAATATTGCAGGAAATCTTTTTTTCACTAATCTTAAAAATATTCATTTATCCATGTCCATCTGTATAATTTAGACTCTAGAGAGCAATTTTTGTGCCCTGCAAATGCAATTTGTTCTGTATTCCACAAATTAGGAATTTTGTAGAAATTTGATTATCGAATTGTGAACAAGTAACTTTAGATTACGTCGTTTTTCTTGATCAGTAAAATATCTTCCACTGTGCAAGAAATTTCATCGATTAACCCTTTGAGTGTATCGTAGAAACAATCGTGCAGTGAATAATAAAATAATTAGTTGATTATCAAGGGTTCAAAGAGAACGATATGGCAGTGTAAGTACACATCATTCAGTCAAAGATTTTTACTTTTATTTTAAGCAATTTTACAGCTAACAAAGTTGCAGTTCTCTTCATTTGAACACGAAACGGGAAAAGAGAATTATAATTGAAACACTATGTTCGAATTCCTTAACTAAACGGTTTCTTTCATAAATAAAATTAACATACGACTATTAAATTAATATTAAATTTATATTAATATATTAATATTATTAAACTATACATAACTAACATGATTCCATAGAAAAAATTCCCCTTTTCCGATCTGTGTGTAATTCGCTCTATTTCGTTGAATTTCGTTGACCAAACAGGGAAAAAATAGGGAATTGCTTGATCTCTAAAGCAGTTCCGACTATACAATTTGTTCGAGAAATAAAACTGCATGAACCTAATTTGTGAACTAATACGATTCCGCACATATTTCCCCTGTTCCCATCTGTGTAATTTGTTCCAGAAATTTCGTTGATCGAATGAAAGAAAGGGTGGGGAGGGAGGGGGAACGAGCGTCGCGGCGCGGCGCTTTCGAAGCATCATTTTTCGAAATGAGACGACTTTTACCGGTGACCCGCGAAAATCCAGCGCGTAAATCACGGCGCCGAGTGGGAAATGTACGACTGTAGTAAGTAAAAGAAGCCTTGCCACCGTTTATGGTGAGGTTATTCGTCGGGGGCGGCTGCCCCGGAGCTACGGACCCACTCGTTTTCCCCTCTGTTTTAATGTTCTATCGATCTGGACCACCGCCGGCACCTGCCTCACACCCACGCTACTATTACTATTGCCCACGTATAAATTTTCCCGGTGTCTCCGTGTAAGCTCCGAGGAACACGCGAAAATTTCTCCACTTCCCCCCTCGCCACGCTTCGGCTCACAGCCTCGACCTCTGCCACTATATCTCCCGACCGCCGGATACACGTACCTAAATCGCGAGTTCTGATCATCGGGCGTCCAACGTCCGACACTCCCTCAAGATGTACGAGGAAACGCGAATACCACGTGTCTTCGTTTCCCCCTCGACCTCGATTATACCCTCGCTACGGTCAACCCTTGTCCCCATCCCCCCATTCTTCCCACTCAACTCGTCAGATTATGGATATTGATTTGTCGGGACAAAAGAGGCGAATAGTTAAATTTACCGACTCTTTTCTCGGCTAAATTTTGTAAAATATGCTCGATTAATATAATACTCATCACATAAACCACCCCCGTGCACGGACGTTCAATTTCACATCGTGTCGATCTCGTCTTTTCTCGTTTCGTGTCATTTTGAAACAACGTTTAAAGAAACAGTTGTCGAGAAGTAATTTGTTTTATTTGCTGTGTATTAGCGAATAAGAATTGGTATATAGGTCGTATGTATACTAATTGCGTCTTATCCGATGCAAAATTTTATATACTATGTGTTCTGACGTATACTTGAATACTATACTAAACGAGGATTTTCAATATTTTTATCGCACTAATTCTACTCATCGCGCAAAATTATAAAGAAAAGAAAGAAATTCTGAAAGAAAAGTTCCTTATATCTCTCCGTTGGAAAACATAAATAAATTGCCACAGTAACAATAAATAATTTTCAAATTCTGATAGAATTTTGCTCTTTCTTCTTATTGTACACCATTGTTGGCAACATATCGAATGTTCTTAAACAATTCTCATTGAGAATTCCTGCCACTTTATGCCAGCTGCTTCCAACTTTTATAGCTTTGCTGCAGATCAATAAATTGGACGTTATTACTTTTCATGCCGCAAGACACGTCGCCGCGTTAATAATAATTCCAACGACACTGATTAATGACGCGAAATTAAAGCAATTGTTCCAACTCAATTACGTGACTTTTATTAGTAGAATTCGTGCCGTAAAAGATTATCCAAATAAACGATGAGACGAAATTACGTTCCACGTTGGCAAGATAAATTTTAGAAGTTTCGGGGGAAAATGTGATATCGCTACTTGAACGAGAATAAAAGTTGACAGATTTTTAATGAAAATGGAAAATAATAATTGCTGCAAATAATTATCTGATTTGTGGTGGTGATTCTCTAAATCGTTTCTCGCATCTTCTTCTAAAAGATTTTATTACAAAGTCATTTTGAAACAAAGCGTTGGGTAAATTTTTGTTTTCTTTTTGTTTTAATAAAGATTTCAAATCATTTCCACTAATTTGTTGTTTTCGTTTTAGAAATAACGTAAGAGAAAATAATTCTATCTTGTGTCCGCTTTGAGTTAATTTTCAACGACATAAAACAACAAATTCTATTCGATAATGTTCACGCAAATAAAGTGAGAAATTATTTTTAGAAACGAGTGCGAAATACAAAAGAAATGAATCGTAAATTAATTAAATTAACCTTCTTAATCAAAATCTTCAGAAAATGGGAAATGGAAAATCTATAAATAAAGAAATTACACTTGAAGGAAAAAAGATTGGTATTCAAGAAATATGATCATAGATCCATTGATTCGATAAATATTTGCGTTACATCTGCAACAATCTAATATAAATACCTTCAAAAAAGGAAAAAGTTATACTTACTTACCAATTTTTTCAATAACTTATTTATTCAGGCAATGATTTACAAATATTACAAATATTAATATTACGTAATGAATCCTGTGAATGCTCGTCGAAATTACCAAAAATCTAATAATCATTAATATCAAACGTGGAGCGTGCAACCAAATTAAAATTGTCTTCACATTCGACTTCTTGACACATTTATCATAACGTATTACCGTACATTTTGAATGTTCATTAAACAAACTAATCACTTCGAGCATCTCGAAGCGCGACACTCTGTTAACTGAAACATTCAAGGTAAATAGTCAACTATGCGAAAAAATGATCGTGAAAAGAGAAATCGCGCGCGACACTCGTGGAAGAACCAATACACCGTCAAAACGTGTACAAAATACTCGACGCGACAGCGAGATCAGCAAATGGTCGGCCACTTTAAACGACAAGAAGCAGAATCGATATATCCGTCGGCGATAAATCAAGAAATCGAGGGGAAGGAGGGAGGGGTGGGGAAAAAAGGCTTTCATAACGTTTCGCCGATAAAATCCCAGCTGGAATAAGGTCGGGAGCAACGCGGTCACCGATTCGGGCAAAAAAATTCATTTCGTATTCTTTAATTTCCACGTGGCTGTTGATTCCGAAATTTTCCCGGCGTCGACATAATATTCCCATAAAATATCCGATCGATCGATGGATATCCCAGTCGAGTTTTTCGTCGATCGATAATACGAACCGTGGAGTCGCCCGCGAATCCATGGATCGTACGCCATGGATGGGAAGAACGTGATCTTCGCCATCTTCGTTTGACAATTTTATTTGACACTTTGGAACGTCCTTGATCACCTGAGAGAGTAAAAATGTACAGTAACTTTGTACGATCGTAGCATTATATTATATTAATTACGACGACAGGTAGGTTTTTATAGATTTGAATGGTCACGCGTTGATCATTATGCGCAGGATGAATTTTAGTGTGATGAACTTTTTTATTAGGCAAAGATAAAATTAAAACGTCGTGCAGCGAAAGGTCCATGAATGCTTCGTTGAAAAGTTGTAGTAAAAATGTGATAAATACGTAATTGTACACACTTGATGTATGAACATCGTTTCACTTTCGTCGATAAAATTGATATTCATTATTCTTCATCTATTAAACGGTGCAAGGTCGATTATAAATTATTAAAATTATTACTCGCGTAATAAATTTATTGTTCGTATAGTTTACAGTGAATATATTCTTTATATTTATATATAGTGAATTTTAATATTCACAATACGATGCAAGAATCCATCGATACAGTAGTCACCTGAAATTAAGAGGAAACAAGATGACATGTAAAATTTGACGTGCTAAATATGGGAATATCGGTCTGTTTGTTATCGACGAAAGAATTTACAAATTTAACCATCGTCTCGTCGTAGATCGTTAATTTCTTACCGCCGTGAGTTTACTCAATCTCGCACGAAGACAAACTAAGCTAAAGAGACAAGTGACACGGACGAGGGGTGAAATCGAATCAAAAATTCCGAGAGAAGATCGAACGATCAACTTTCTACAGCTATGAATACAGCCAACTTGACAGCCGGTTAAGGCTCGATCGTGCTTACTCTCTGAATTATTAAAAATAATCCGAAAGTGGAGCCACCCTTTGATCGCAAATGAGCGACGACCTCTCTGACCATATATCCCTCCTCCTATCGGCGTGTGTCGTTATCTAGACCGAAGAGAAACAGTTCGGAATTCGCTGGTAGGCCGCGTAACAAAAGCCACGTCGAAAAAAAGGCGTGTAAAGCGTGTTTCGTTCGAGCCACGTAATCCAACGCCGCGACGCTCTGCCACCGAGAGAGCCTATGACTTAGTAATACGTGTAAAGCAGCTGGGTGTAGCTGCTCAAGCGAGTCACGGAACCGGTCTATAAGACCGTGCACCTCTGACCGTGCAAGAAATTCGATTTGACGTGTGTGCTTAGACAGGTGAAACTAGGCAGGTCTGGGGGACGAGGTCGGTAGGGCACGAGGCGCGCCACCGACCTGTCGTACAAACGGTCTGGTCACGGAACCTGGACTAAGGGTAGAAGAGGAGGCGTACGTTCAGCTCGTCCAGGGGTTACCGTGTCGGTTGGCTAGGAGACTGCAACTTTTATCGATCGTAGTTTCGAATCGGCTTAACGTGGAATTTCCAATAAGACGTGTCTCTCGGACGCGTGCATCTCTCGCGTCTGCATTTATGCCGCCAGCCACGCTTTTGTTTCACAGTTTCACAGTTGCGCGGCTTTTCAGCTGTTGCATTCCGTCCGACACGGACTGATCGAACGAAAAACAAATTTTCCTTTTTGTTACAGCACAGGCTATGAAATTTGAAGAGCTTTTTTGGTTTTGGTCAAACGACCGTCTGTTTGAAGTCTATGAATGTACAGAGGTGAACGAATGTCGATGAAGAATGTAACTCAGTTGTCCTTAAATTTTTGTCCTTTAGGTATTTTTCCTTTTTCCAAGAGTGGAACTTTTTACACCAAATGGTAAAGCAAGATTGTATACCTTTGTTGTTGTCGCTCCAAATCATTCATTCTTTTCGTGGCTTTCTACCTATCTTACGATCTTGAATATCAAGGTCTTCAAGCTTGAAACTTGCTGCACAGTATTTTTTCGCCATTGAATCTTGGACGTTAGAGTTAAAGAAATCCTAACACACTTTGTCATTTGACGACAATGTTCTTGGGAAAAGGACTCTTCGATGGTTTAAAATACGGACAATTTTTCATCGAGCGTGCAAATATGCAAATTTCGTTTAACAGCGTGCGTTCGACGCATATAGAAAATTCCAGCTTTACATAGCTCGCTTATTATAGCTCGCGCGTTGAACAGATGAAATTAACGCAAATTGGAGCGGACAAATAACACGCGGGCGAAATTTTGCGAACGTTGCGCTCAGAAATATTCGAAATACCATTTATCTGTCATTTTTACACTTAATTTTTGAAATTTCCTTTGATTACAATGTTACGAGTTTTCCTTCATTATAATTCTTGCATATATGTATCATGGTTCGATTTAATTTAGTTTAACCTCTTGATCGCCGCAGTCTTTTTAAAGACCGCACGTTAGATCGCCGCGTATATTCAATTTTTAAAAAATGTACTTTTACTAATAATTTAAATATTTTTTATTTACATAATTAGCGAGCCACAATCAAATAGGATATAATTTGCACAAAAAAAAACACTTGATTTTCACTAGGATTGCCGCACAATAGATCAAATACTAATTATTAAAAATATTAAAAAAGTTATATGCACGTTTATTAAATTTGAAATGTTATAAATTTATAGTCTAAAAGATACACATATATATTATACAAAATGAAACTAATATTTATTTATAGTGTGTGGTGTATGCTTCGAAGTAAATAGTTGGACAGAGAATTTTACAGATTTCGAATAAATCCAAATCAAGGATATATATTTTTCGATTCTTTTTAGTGATAGAAAGTGACTCTATATGTCACTGTTAAGAAATCGAAATTAATTTCGCTTTTATTTATGGTACAGGGATTGGCGCGCACGGCGATCAAGTAGTTAATGTTCTATCAGTGTCTCGACGTCTGAATTTTATCTGACGCAATTTTCAAACGTTGCACTCCTGCATCATTCCTCTTTATCGTAAAGTGATCGCTGTAACTGAACATTCAACAATCGGCAACGCACGACGATATGTTTTAATTCAGTTTAATTGCGAACGAATTGCAAACGAAATTTCTATCCCCGACAGGGGCAGATTATTCCTGATTTTCGTACGAGACGCGTCGAAGAAAATCGTGCCTCCACGATTTGAAATATCGCACGTCCAATTAACGCGCGTGCCTTCGACGCTTGCACATACGTAGAAACGTCTTTCAGAAACGTAAGAACGACGTTCGGTCTATGTGGGCTAACCACGCGAAATGCGTGGCATCGCGTATCGAACGCGCGGGGGGAAGGGGGGACCTGGGAATGGAAATTCGAATCGGAAATACTTTATCCGGCGCGAGAGGGGGCAGGGGAGGGACCAACGATGTCGTCGGATAAGAAGCACGAGGAAGAGTAGAAAGGTCTGGTTGAAGATGACGGTGATGCCGATGGGTATGATGCTAAGTTCGTCGTCGGTAGTCGAGAGGAAAGAAAAGTCGGCGACAAGATAGAGAGAGAGAGAGAGAGAGAGAGAGATATGGAAGGTAACGGTTGGGGAAACGAGGCAAAAGGCAGACCGAGAAGAGTCCTCGAAAATGGCGCAAATGGCGGTAAGGGAGAGGGTTACCATGCCGGAATGCCAACAGGAAAAGAAGGGAAACATCCCCCTCTTTCCTACATACTGCCGAAGAGCTTTTCGAACAGTCAACCTTCTCGGAAACCGGGGGAAGCGGCTAGAGGGTAAGAGAGAGAGAGAGACTCCACCCGCGCGACGGAAGAATATTTTTAGATTTCCTATCCGTCCTTCGTCGCATCAGCCGTCCGACTGCCACCGGCACGCTGTCACGGACTACTCGCGTTTACGTGAAATACGCAGGGTTCTGTGTGCACCCCTTCCTCTTCTACCACCCACCTCCTCCCTAACGACGATGTCGTTCTCTGTTATTCCACGTCCATTTCTCGTCTACGGTAGCCGCCTTGCCACACACCACACCACACCACGCCGTTTTCTGCTTTACATTCTCTTCCCTCCCCACGATTTCTTCCTTTGATTCTTTTCTTTTTTTTTTCATACGAATTCCGTAATGGACTCATACGAGTGCCCGTTTTGTTAACCGCTTGCTATCTGAGTGGCATGGGATCACATCGTCGAACTTGTGAATTCGAATCAAAGTTCGATTCCACGGATTCTCAGTAGTTATTGAAAGTGAACATGTTTGTACAGAGACGTATAAAACACCTGGAGCCCTGTGTGTAATGTTTCTTTTTCTTTTTTCTTTTTTTAATTTTCCCTTGCGAACGCGTATATTTTATACACTCATGTACAAGATACAACTGTTTATCTTTTTAGGTGTAAAAATTAGAGTACAGAACAGTAGTAATGGTCAATCTTGGGGACTTTTGACACAATTGTTGACAATCCTGACTATAATGCAGACTATAATTCGAATGTCGTTGTAGTTTAACGTGTAAGTTCGATGTATGCAATTTGTACACTTCACTCAGTTCAATGTACATTTTCAACATCAGGTCACGTTGAGTATTCAAGTTGAGTGAGTTTGTATCACTCGAAAGTAAAAACGTTTCGATTGTACATTTTATATTTCACGTGACATTCTACGTTAGATTGGTATAAAAAGTCGTTTTTTTCTTTTTTTTCGAATCGATCGACCGCGTCAAAGGAGAAGAAATTAAATTTCCTACGAATCGTGTGACATCGAGATTCCTTGTCGAACAACTACGAAATCTATAAATACAAGTTATTTTCTATTAAAACGTCGAACGAAGGGAAAAATTGAAATAAAAATAAAATGAACATTTACAATGGCAGGTGTTATGGATATAAATTAGAAAAAGAGAGACAGAGATCGATAATTGTCACGCTGACCATTTCTATATCCATTCGACGTGTTTATATATAAATATATAGAATGGTAGTGTATATACACACGTACGTTTAGGGCAAGTAATATATACGTACATACGTATTTATTACGCCTGTTCCATGCGGGGAACAGTAATAGACCACTTTTCTCAATCCACTCGAGCTATGCTTCTCAAACCAGAGCAGTAGTAAATAAAAGTTACGGCCACCATCTTGTGCTACTGCGAGTTACGGCCTCTAGCTGTTCGTCGTAACGTTTCACCTTTTTGTTTATTCCAGTTCCCGATCTCTTTTTTAACGCAAGACACAACACACTTGACCTCGTGACTTCATACGACTTTATACGCTCTGCTGTGCAAACATTTGATGATATTTGAGAAAAACGTGACTGTCACTACTATATTGTGATATCCATTTTTGAAATACTGCAAATACTTCTTTCCTTTGCCATTAGCGCATAAAATATACCCAATTTTATAGTACATTTAAATTTATTAAAAAAAAACACACACGTTTTCAATGGTTTTCTTTCAGTTTTATTAATTCTTCGATTCATTCTGTTAATTTATCAAAAAAAAAAAAATTTTTTTCTCTTTTTCCTACGTTTGACAATAATTAACCCTTCCTCAACCGAGAGCGACGCCGGGATTAATCATTCCTGCGAAGAGGAGAGAGTTTGTTCGAACGGAAATATTAAAGGCTAATTGCAAGACAAACTCGTCCACCATCTTTAATTTAAATTCGTTAGACGACGCGACATTATTGGGAACGACGCTGGTGAATTTTAATTCTTCAATCACTTACTGTTCTATAATATTCACTCTGTGCAGAACGGGATCGAAACGGCGATTCGAAAGCCACTTAAATTCATTTATGTGCAAATTCTGCAAATACGATTTAACGATGTGAAACTGTCACGTGCCGATTATCATCGTGTATTTCGTATGTTTCGGTGCGTTTATTAAATTTTCTACAAGTGCATAAAATTGCAAAACTGTTCTTCAAAAATCAACATCAATGAAATTATGATCGTGACTCGCCAGATTCGATCCTAATTTTCAGATATTTCGGTAACGAGGTATCTTTCGAAATAGTTGAAAGCAGTAGCTTCCAGAAAGCAGTATTAACACTTTACCGACCGTGTATTAGCGGTGAATA
>WIUT01006576.1:0-13125 GCA_010645135.1 Tetragonula clypearis
TATTTGTATATATTAATATACGATATTACCAATCGGTAAAGTGTTAAAATATATAAATATATTATTATACAATATCCACACTTTACCGACCGATAGCGGTAAATAGTAGCCGAGTAATAGGCTATCGGTCGGTAATATTATAATGCCTCAGAAAATGTAAGTCGAAAACGATGAAGAAAATGTTCTCCTTCTCTCCAGAGTGCAAGTATGTTTCATTTATTCTAAAAAACAGTTAGAAAACAATAAATGACCTAATTCTATGATTAAAATGATGATTCATACAAAATTTAAAATTAGCGTTATTGTCATTTTATCGCAATGTATAATAGTAACTTTTAGTATAGTAACTTACCAAAAAGCGCCATTTTTTTTGCGCCATGATAAATGAATTGTCATAAATTGAATCGTCATGTTTATAGCAAATACGAAACAATACAATTTGCAATTTACGCGAAATGAAAGTAGAAAAACATCGGAAATGTAATCGAACCGTGCCAGTATAAAAAAAAACCAAATATATCAAGTTTAAGTTTATTTTTCGTCTTTCAAAATTTCAGGACGGGTTAGCTCGTCTTAAGCGACGAGAAGCATTTTCCAATAACGAGTTAATTCGTCATCTCCGGTTAAAAAGTTGATTAGTTTGTGAAATTTTTCTGTTCAAAGCGAGTGTAAAACATGGTGTAAGTCAACTTATTTTTAGTATAGTTTTCATTCAGTTGTCGAATTTTTAAATCTAGTGATCTGATTTATCGTCACGTAGTCAGCTTTATATTGTCAACTACGAAATTTTCAAAGTGTATGCGACACTATACTATCATAGAAAAGCCAAGTTGCGAAAAATTAATCAAAAGGCAGTTCAGACAATTGCGAATTGTCAGACAGAAGTGCTCCTCTTAACATTAGAAAATTCTTATAAATTTCTTAAAAATTATTTAGGTATTTTGTTTACTTTTTCATTAGTTTTCACATTTTATAATTAACATTAAAACTGTGACATCGGACGATCGATGCGATGTTTGTGTTCCCAGAGTTATCGCGGCGATTTGGCGTGTTTTGATACGAAGATATGAACAAAAAGAGAATACATATGCGTAAGAATGAATTATGAGGTATGGAACATTCGATCGGTCTATGTTCTGAAGCAATCGGCTCCAAGTGGATTTTTCGAATGGTGCGGATCAAACGGCGAACGAGAATAAACTTCGATATGATATTCAATAAATATCATCTCCTACATTCCGTTCTCAAGCGATAGTGGACGCAAAATCATGACATGCCATCGATAACCAATATTACAAAAGGGAGTAAAAGTTGAGAAAGACAGAGTCAGTTAACACTAGGTTTACGGGATCATTTTGACGCGTTTTATGAAGAAAATTTCATAAATTGTTTCCATTTTTCTTTTACCACTTGTACAGACTTTCATCCATTTAACTAGACAAATATATATATATATAATGTCGGTATACTCTTGTATAACGGATAGTAGTAGGTTCGAAGTGAGGCTCGAGTCGAAATCCACGTTGGCCCGGAGGACCAATCACGTAGAAGAAAACTGCGAGAATTCCTTATTTCCGGTGTAGTAGGGCGTCGAAACGGTAACAGGACTCTATACTCTCCTCTCGGTCTGTTTCTCTGCTTTATTCCTGGCTTCTCCCTCACTCTCGTTCGACGTTTGATACGCCTAACTTCGCGATCGAGCCTCGTCATAGAGACGGCGGATTGAGGATCAGGTCGAAGGTTCGATTCCGTTTTTTTTTTTTTTTTTCGTGCTAAGATCGTTAGAGTTTGGCGAATAAGATCCGAGGATCGTTGGGGAGTTCATTCGAGAGCACTTCTCTGAACACGTTGAATGTGAATACAGTGTAGAAATTTGTCTTCTAACTTTCAGCGTATTGAGTACATTTGGTCTGTAAACGAATGACGATGATTTGGCAGTTTTGTCTCTAATCGCTGTTATACTTGTCGCTAAACTGCGGTTTTTTTTTTTTTTTTTTACTGACAATTTATTGGAATGTTATTTCATTAAATTCATTGGAATTTGTAAAATATTCAAAGTACAGTGCTCATAACATGTGAATTTCTTTCTATTTGGATTGTACCCGTTTAACGATATAAAAATTACAGGTATACAGAATATAATCAGATTTTTATAAAATAAAGCAAATTTATGTCAAGTACTACTGTCCTGAAGTAGAAATTTTTTTTATATTTTTTATTTCGAATGTTTACGTCTGGAAAGAGGGATAATATTCCAATGTACGACGCGTGGTTTAGAAAGAAACTTGAAAGTCATTCTTACACAAGATTTTCTTTTTTTTTTTTCTAAGAACTTTGCATTGTAAAGATATAAAATAAAAGATATAAAATAATATATAAAAATTTTTATATCAAATTTAATATAATTAATTAATTGATTTAATATAATTTAAATATATTTTTGTATAAAATATAAAAATTTTATAATTATTTAATATAATTTAAATATAAAATTTTTATATAAAATATAAAATATAAATTTTTATATAAAATTTTATATAAAAATATAAAATAAATATCAATACAGCTGTAAAGATACCGTTTTAATCCATGGTTTATGCTTCTTTCAAACATCTTTCATTTCGGGTCAAAATTCGAGAAAATACAGGATATTTACTGAAAAAAATAAATAATGATCATAACTCTTGGTACGTGCTACTTACCATGCTAAGGGTTAAGCACAAGTGCTTTTCATATTCATCGAATGTTTTTTTGACTGTATTGCGACAACATGAATATGAATTCTGCGTAGAATTTCCATGTAGAAGTATTAAAAGAATTGAATACTTGGTAAAATGTATTAGTGCTTTCAGAGTAAAATACTATTCTCGCAATACTATGGCCACAATGAATGATGCATGTTCTGACAAACTATCGTTGATGAATGATGACAGGAGCTATGAATGAAATGCATCTGAAATGCACACGTTCATAAAAATCTATCTTTCTTTGATGGAGAACGCGCATCGACCGTGAATTCTACGTGTTAAGGTTAACAACGTTGTTTTTCGATTTTCTTCGGGGTATCTACTTTCGAAATGTTGCAAATACAGTTCCTTCGAGTCCTATTCGAAGATTTAACTTTACATAGAATTACAAATACAAACTTTCTATAATAGTTTTCATGCCCATGTATCTATACTTTTGTGAATTTTACACTGTTCGCTTGCTGTTTCATTGAAACACAATTGAAATATTCAATAATTATTAATTCCCAGATTTGAAATCAGAGTAAATAGCTATGGTTAATCTAACAACTGGACTGCAGATTTTTATGCACTCGTTGGAAATTTGAAGATGCATACATGCATACAATTTACATAGTATATAAAAATATATAGAGTATTAGAAATAGAGAATTTATTATAATACTTAGTAAATGACACGAATTTTTGTTTAAATTGGGTTAGATTATATACATGGAAATAAATGGTTATACTTCTTTATTATACTAAAACTATAATATTTTACATTTGTTCTCAGATGTTTCACTCATAATTACAAAAAGAACCTGTTAAAATATACAGATACAAGACTCTACTTTAGGGGAAAAGCAACGTGAAACATACAAGAAATTATCAAGCTTGATTTATCAAGTCTGATCTATCAAATTGAGAGAACATTATTCAAATTCAATAACAGATCGAGATTGAGGAAAATGTAATATCATCTTCTAACAAAACTGAAAGCAAAAAAACAAAAACGACAAAGACGTGTCTTCCTGTACTAAAGCAAATGAAAGTTTGAAGCACAAATGAATGCATCTATTTTCTTAGACTAAAAAAAAAAAAAAAAAAAAAAAAAATTACGTATTTCGATGAACAAAAATGTGCAACATTTTTCAATGAAATAAGTAAATTCATCCAAAAAATTCATTGATATTATAACATACTATCACATCGTATTAAGTTTCACTTCTTCCGTATTTCTCAGATTTCTTCGCAAGCACAAGCACAGCGTTGAAATATGTATCTTCTCGTTCGCAGAAAATAATATACAAGCTCGTATCTCTGCAACGATGCAGTTCGACGCTTACGAATTGTTTCCATCTCGGATCTTATAATTAGATGCATCTAATTCGATCGGCGAGTATAATTAGGACTTGGCGACGGGAATGAAACTAATGTAACGATCGAAAGGGCAGTCAGATAGAGGAGATAAAATCGCTGTCGAAGCATCGATGGTCTCGAAGAACGAGGTGAACCTTGTTAGAGGTGAACATACGTGGAAGGTTCAAAGCGGTTCAAAGCCTTGTGCGTCGGTGAGTTATTGGCACGTGGAAAAGTAAAACTGGGCATTACGAAGATGATAATTGGTCGAGGCAGCGAGTCAGCCAGCAATTTTTCCTGTCTACTGTTAATTCCAGATATCGCGTTACATAAATTTGCGGTTACGCGTCTTGGAGAAGTTCTCAGGAGAACTTTCCCCTCTTTGAAACGAACGTTCTTCTGTTATTTCCTCGGACGAAATTTTTTTCCCGGTAAACTTTGACATTGACACGTTGACACTGAGGAAATTGAATATTAATTATCGCGGTTTGTTTGAAGTACAATTCCACGTATCTGTGAAATGAGAACGATTAAGAGCACTTGGATGACCAATTTCTCATAATAAATGATTTTTACAAGTTTATTTAAGAGACGTTCTTTTAATTTCCCCCCCCCCCCCTTCAGTTTACAGATTTTATTAATACAGTTTCTGAGCCAGTTTCGATATTCTTGTAACTTATTTCTACGGTATACAAAACAACTGACGAAGTAAATGTTTTATTGATACCAAAAGGAATTAAAAAAATATAAAGAACGATCCATATATAGGAAAAATGGTACACCGATGATAACAGTGAATGAAAATTATTTTATTATTAGTTCAATTAATGTCAAACTTAGATCCACATGAAACAAACGAAGAATCTAGTTAAAACACGAGAAGATTGCAAAACCACGAAGATTTAAAAAAATCTTTCTGACGTGTTAAGAAATCATCAAATATACAGTTCAAGTTACTTAGAGTTTGAACATGTATAAAACAAAACAATCGGAAAGGAACAACAGCAAAGATCACTTCCTTCCAATGAAAGAAAATGTTTAAAATAAAAGTGCGAATCGAAATAACAAAAACCACGGTATCTAAAAAAATCAAAGCAGTATCTAAAAAAAAAACAGTATTTAAAAAATTACTCTAGTACAACACACACACACACACACACACACACACACAAAATCAAATTTAAATAAAATATCACGATACACAATTAAAAAAAAAAAAAAAAGAGAGAAAGAAATACGATTTTCAGAAAAAAAGTAAGCAAACAATAGGTTGGTGTTGCTCGAGTTGCTTGACCGGAAGTGCTAATCAAGCGGCTCTCGGGCCTCTTAATCTCTAGTCGACGTAGAAAGAGTGGGGCTCTCTCGTCGACACCGGTACATCCGGCGGCTACAACCGGTCAGCCCGACCGTTCCCGGCAGCGATATTAAATTTGTATTTTTACGCTGATTCCACGGGCCATTCCCGTACGTGAGTCGAAAGGGAATCGTTCGGGCGATTAACGATCCGAGCTCCCTAGGGAACTCGCTGGTCCTCAGGTAGCCAGCCAAACTCCAAACGCTTCCCAATGGCGACTATCCTCTTCCTATGTGTGTGATCCTAAAGCTCCATTCCTCCCCCTTCCCGTTTCTTTCCTATTCGCTAATATTTTATTTAACGCCTATCAAAATTTATGGATTTCCCTAGCTCTTGGCCAACGGTCACTCCGGAATTTAACGTTCGCTTCGCAGGAACGTTCGCTTCCGGGGTTAAAAAAAAAAAAAAAAAAAAAAAAAGAAAAAAGGTGGAACAATGGCGACTCGCAGAAGATTAAATATGTAAGTAAAACGAATTGTGTGGTTTTCCTTGTCCGATGTTGCCAATTGAAAAGGAAAATTGAAATTCGAATATCAAAATTACAAGACTATGTTTCTATCCCTTCAGAAATTTTACGTACATCCAAACAAAAGATTAAATAATTTTTCTGCACATGTAAAAACCTTCGAATTAATTCAGAAGTCAGTAAAAAAAAAAAAGAAAAAAAAAAAGAAAATTGGGCGCTCGAACGTCAAAAATACGAGACTATATATTCTTATCCATTCTTACGAAATTCACTTTCAAAAAATTTCTACGTACGTGCAAACAAAAAAATTTCTGTACACTCTGTAAGGGCTTTCAAATTGACTGAAAAGCGAATGAAAAAAGAAAATCAAAGAAACAAGAAAGAAGATTAAATTGTTGCACATTTATAATTGTTCAAACCCGGAGACAAACAGAAGTCGATAGTCGCGGCTGGATGGAACCATCACCCGTATTCCATATCTCGAATGGTCCCCGGTTGGTTTTATCGTTCCAATTCGCGATTCCTTCTTCCTCCTTCGTCTCCCTTCAAGAAGAAGCTTGAAAATCTTAATGTCGAGCATTTTGTCGAGTCGGTGAAACGCGTCTGTTTGACTCGAGCTGAAAGGAAAGGGTCGTCGTGTCCGGAAATAGGAGGAAAGGAAAGAATGTAAACGCGTTCTGTGCATGAAATTATCCCCACGAGTGTCGTTGATCGCACGAAACCGAGAGCGGATTATTCCGCCTTGACGCGACTTTGAATACTCCAGCAGCCTGAGAGAAACTGAGAGTTTCGCTCTGGCGAAAGAAACGACTGCAATGGTGCTTGCTTTGCTCTGTTACGACGTTCGGTAGAGGCCGAGCCACGGGGGTTGGTTGCCTATGCCTCGAGCAAGCCACCTTCCTGCCTTTGTTAGGGTAAAAATATCGCGTCGCGAGCCATACGTCTTCCGGACAGGCGAAATAAGCGCGGGGACAATTGGAAGTTGGCGAAGGTAACAGCTCGTTTCGCCTTGCTCTCTCTCTCTCTCTCTCTTTCTCTCTTTCTTGCACAGTACTCCCTTTTCCTCTTGTAGATTTGCTTTGTTCATTCGTGAACTTGGCGAATGGAAAGATGAAAGAATTTCGATATCTTTTCGATTAGAATTTATTGCCAGAGGATGGCGACTCAGGATATCGAAACAGTGAAGCAAGAATTTAAATCAAATTGTCATTAAATGTGCAGAGTGGTATATTTTTAAGTCAGGCTGTATAATACACGTTGAACATTTATTGAAACAAAAAAAAAAAAAAAATGTAGGGTGTTCAATTTCATTCTGTACTTTGATGAAATTAAATTAAAAGTTTCCAAGATTAAATAATTTGTTTTGCTTTCAAATGGATCGATGATATCGATTAAAAGTTAACTGAAATTAAATCTAATTAGAGGAATACAATTTTTATAATTTTGTGGGTTAATAATAACATAATTGCAGATATGATTAGTGCGAAAAGAAGAAGTGGAGATTTTCAAGTTTTGAAGAGCTAACTACACAGAATTTAGAATTTCTATAGAGCCAAGAATTTAATTACATTTTACATTTAGCAGGTTATTAAATCTTCAATCTTCGATCATCGATCATAATAAATTACTTCACTGTCTAAAGATATACTCTCAAGATTCAGATTCAAATTCGATATTCACATTATACAAAATATCCATTCTATCTCAACATTCAAAACTTATTCTAATTTGGTACT
The DNA here is from genome assembly GCA_010645135.1 of Tetragonula clypearis. Classification (NCBI taxonomy): domain Eukaryota; kingdom Metazoa; phylum Arthropoda; class Insecta; order Hymenoptera; family Apidae; genus Tetragonula; species Tetragonula clypearis. Next base: position 7,645 of record WIUT01006576.1, read on the forward strand.
TGAAATTCAAAATTTGTCCTCCACTGTTTCCAAATTACATCGTGTAAATAATCTAAAATCCAATCTAATTGCAACATCATATAATTATCCAATTTAATTGGAACGTTATATAAAATATCCATTCTGTCTCAACATCCAAAACTTACTCTCCTTTCACGCTTGAAATTCAAAATTAGTCGCCTAATATAAAAATATGAAAATCCAGTCTATGATAATTACAACAATTATACAAAATATCAGTATCCAAAATTTAACACTTCAAAGAAATTCAAAATTCATTTCTACCTTGTCCCAATTGCTGCACAATCTATTTTGATTTTACACTCGTAATCCAAAATTTTGTATATACAAATTCTACCCTGTCCAAATCTTACTCTCGTTTCACGCTTAAAATTCGAAATTAGTCTTCCAAATTACATCATATGAAAATCCAATCTATGATAATTACAACATTATACAAAATATCAGTATCCAAAATTTAACACTTCAAAGAAATTCAAAATTCGTCTCTACCTTGTCCCAATTGCTGCACAATCTATTTTGATGTTACACTTGTAATCCAAAATTTTCTGCACAAATTCTACCCTGTCCAAATTACAACGTTGCTACATATACATAAAATCCCATACTTTGACACTCCCAGCTGGAAATTTCTCCTCTATCCTTTCCAATCAAAGCTCGCTGCTCATTTAATCGTCGTTCCAGCACGAAGAACACAAGGACACACAGCTCGCTCAATAAACGCAAATTGTCGAGGAAGAATAGGGACACGGTGTGTAAATAGTGGCAGTTTCCTGCAAAAGGAGGGGAGGGAGGAGGAGGGGGTCAGATTAGAGGGTACGTTTGACAGATGACACTTGTCGATATCGTGTTTCGGTTAAACGCCATCGCATCCCCCTATTTCCACCATATCCGTCTTACACATTTGCATATAGAGTAAATCTCTTGGCAAGGTCTCGGCCTTCGCCTGCGCGCTTTTATGGACTTAAGGAGAAAAGTAGCTCGAGGTGAAGCAGGTGGCAGGTCTGTTATCACGACTTCCGATTGGCCTGGCCTCCGTGTTCCGCTTGTCAGGGAAACGTGCCACGCGATATTTCCACGTCGACGTCCCTCATTTTTTCCCTCCCCTCGCCGCTACGCGATTAGAATAAAACTGGTTCTACGGTGTGATTGCTCGACTTAACGTATTACTTTCGGCGGCCTTCGATTTTCGATGCTCCTAATTACTTCTTGGTATCTAAGATAATTATAATCGAAAGGTATAATAATCGAATCTGTCGGTGACCAGTCGAGTCTTCCTTAGCCAGATGTTTTTATAATTCGTGAATACACTCACATTCATATTTGGCTAACTAAATACTGAAATTTGTAGTTTTATAGAAAGAAATCGTACGATAATAAGCTTGGACTCGTTTATTTCATATGCTCGAAGCCATCTATACTACTTTCATCGATGTGTCATTCGTCTTTCTCCGTAAGATGTTTCTGCATTATTCAACAGACGACAAAATGAAGGCACACGTTTGTTCTTAAATTGTAATTGTAATAAGTTGAACGAAATACGAAAGTTAGTACGCATGAAATACGTGAAACGTCTCTCAAACATTGTCTCTCGCGCAAAAGTCACGACAATAATTAATAATCTAAAAATATCAAATTTAACAATTCAAATGATGTAACATCGAATGAATGGCGAAAAAGGGTAGATTAGGCATTATTTTTATGAATTTTCCAACGCGTACGAAGAAACTTTAGATTTGCAATTCCTTCGAGGGCCAGGCCCTTCAGTCACAGATTTTGCTTGAAAAAACACAGAATTGAGAAGAAGGTTTTCTTTTTTTTTTTTTTCCACGGAGCAGAAGACGAACCAATAAACATGATTCGCCTTATAATCTCGCTTTCCTTACGAGAGCCATATCCCCAGAGTTCTTCCGCTCAGGCAATCTAAGCGGGGAAATGGTTTTATGCACACAAGTGATACCCACGGGAACCGTTACCCCATCCAACGACATTGAATAATTGCTACCAGCTATCTAACCGATTGAAAATCAAGGATACCGTGGGAATATCGCTTAAACGATTGACCAACGATTTCCCTCGTTTCCACACATTAGCAACCAACAGATGCAATTCACAACTAACAGTCACAAATAATAATTTAAAAAAAACGTCCAGACAGTATTTGACATTTTCGATTCGTTTCTTATCCGATCTATTCGATCTATATTCCAATTGTAATATGATTAGACCACGGGTGCAGGTAATATGTATAAATACATAAAATATTGAAAATAAAATATAATATTTTTGTCTAGATTGTGCTCTAATAAGCACATATATGAAATTACATAAAAATCCACAGTCTAGTAACAATTATAAAATTGTTTAACAATGTATCTAGAGAGTTGAAACTTGATTAATATTATTTTCAAGAAATATATATATAGAAATATAAATGCCGTGACAATTAAAATGTAAGAAGCAGATAGTTAAAATTCCAATATATTTAATTCACGGATGATTCACAAAAGCTTCATTTTTTAGATCGATAATTTTAGCGTCAATTATATTAAAATTAAGAATTGTATAAAATTGGAATATTACGAATTATATATATAATAAAATTTATATTTAATAAATTTTTATATTAATTTTATAATAATTAATTTATCTGGAATATTCAAGATAATGTTTTTAAGAATAATACACGTCAAACAGATATAAAATTAATTGTAGCTATATCTTCTATTGTTCACATAGGAATTATATTAACGAGAATATTATTAATAATAAGGTTAAGATTTTTCAGGAAAATGTTATATAATAATTAGTCATAGATTTACTTCATCTGGATTATTTTATTCAATTAATTTAATTTATATTCAAAACTAACAGTCGATCGCAGCAGATGAATTCAATATATTGGACTCTCCAACTTAATATCGTATAATAATATATTTGTATATATTAATAAATACGATATTACCGGTCGGTAAAGTGTTAAAATATAATATTATTATACGATATCCACACTTTACCGACCGATAGCGGTAAATAGTAGTCGATCAATAGGCTACCGGTCGGTAAAGTGTTAAAATGTATAAATATATTATTATACGATATCCACACTTTACCGACCGATAGCGGTAAATAGTGGCCGATTAATAAGCTACTTACCGATCGGTAAAGTTAATATCAATTCGTTTTGCCAGTGACAAAAATCACGATTAAGTCGAAACAATTGATCGGAGCTTACCTGACAATTCATGTCCTGTTTCTCGGACAGTAGCCTAGCGACGTGACGAACGGACGAAGCAACCTCCGAAGTAGCTCCTGCTTGTAATGCCACGTCCAAAACGGCGAGGGTATCCTTATCCCTTCGCAACGCGCACTGAAGCTCCGCCAAACGTATACTAAACTGCTGGACGGCTTGCAGAGCGCACAATTGTTGATTACCCCTGCAAAATATCGTTTAGAGGATATTACACATCCGTGGGGACATTAAAGAATCGACTGAACGAAGTCGAACCCATTTCGCCAACATTTCGATTATTTCAGACTTTCAATTCTGTTATATTATCATGTGATTTGGATTGTTGCGAGCTTGGAATTGGATCAGACAGATGGGGGAGGGGAGGGGGGGGGGGTTCTATTTGACTGTTACAACTGACGATCAGATGAAATTTGACGAGATAAATTGTACAAGAAAGGAGCTACTGTTTCTCTTTTTTTCAATATTCTTCGAGTATTTTCAGTGATATTCAAAGAATCTGTCGAAGTTGAAAAATTACGAGAGGAATTATAAATTGAATCTCGTTTATATATTTGTATTATATATTCGTGATTGTATTCTATGTTTAAGAAGTACGTAAAGATTCGTTCTTTCAATATTCCTTGAAACAGTTCTCCTGCGGTCCTTGTTGAATTTCAATGATTCATATGAAAAATACGTGGCGAAGGGAATGAGACAGCAGGAGTTAATTTCATACCCCAGTCTGAATGTTAATGATTCAGACAACAACAGGATATTGTATTGAATTTTCAGCTGCCACGGTTTACTGAATATTGAAACTTAAGTTGACCGCTAAGCTTAACAAATCACATCCGACAGAATTAACGTTAAGGGGGTCACCGAAGAAGGGAAGAAGAGGAGAAGATAAAACAAAAGTAAGGGAGAGGAAGACAATTGTTACGAATTAATCCTAATTAATCCTAACTAATCCCCTAATATTAATAATGTTATACAAAAAATATTTATAATATTATTAATAATTCGATAACGATTGAAAGAATTATTCACTCGTCAAAGCAAGTTTACAATTATATAATTGGATTTTACGTTATAATTCAAATTTGTAAAAAAATGTGAACAAAAGATTAAAACAAATGGAATAAAATTTTATGCACCGATTCTTTATAACGTTGAGAGAACCGAACTTCTAAGAGTCCATCAACAGAGCTTCATCAAATCTTACGAATCCGCTGAACTAACTCTGAAAATCCAAAATCCTCTCGGGGGCCGAATGCGACAGATCGATTCGCGACAGTTCGATAAACAGACGGTTATTCCCGATTCTCGGCATCGGCGAAAGCGAGCCGAGAAATTGAATGGAAAAATCGCGAGCCGGGTCAACACAATAAAAAGTGGAACGAGGGCAAAGCCTCTTGGCAAACAGTAAGACGTCGAATTATTAGCGGATCTCCCCGATGGCGATGGCCATCGGCAAATAGAAACACTTTAGGTCAATTCTAGCACCCCAGGCTCGCTTTCTCGCCAATGAAACCGGAGCTTTCCTCTGATTTTTTCTTTCCTTTTCCTTTCTCTTTTTCTTTTTCTCTTTCGTCTGCTTTCCGCATTGGCGCGCGCGCGATTGAAAAAAATTACTCGATCGCCATTTCTCGATCTCGGGGAAGATCGCTGCAGCGAGTAAGAAACCGAGAGTCGAATTTCCAAAAGATCCAGCATTAAAGTAGAATTTCAACTCGGCGAAATTATTTATCGTTAGTCCCGACAGGGTATGGATTTTAATTGCTGCGAATAAAGTGTTTTCGATGTTAATTATATTAATTTCAATATCGCAATGCTTAAACAACGTACTTGACAGTATTTCAATGTATCGGAAGACAGTTGAAAAAGAAAAAAAGAATAAAGTATCTTTGATGTTCATTTTTACATTGATATCAATATTACGATATTTTAACACTGCGAATTTCGTAATGTTGAATTACGAATGCCTGTTATTTTACTACCAAACAGATAGAAATTTGCTGATAGAAAGAGCATTGCACACAGAGTTCGCGTAAGTGCTCTGTAAATATAGAACATTCAACTGCATTTGTGCGTTACGTTTGTCAATTATCCATGTTAATACTTTACCGACCGATAGCGGTAAGTAATAGACGATTGATAGGCTACCGGTCGGTAAAGTGTTAATATCGTATAATAATACATTTGTATATATTAATATACGATATTACCGG
>WIUT01006577.1:0-13125 GCA_010645135.1 Tetragonula clypearis
TCTTGGTCGGTCGATGATTTCTTTTCTCCACTTAGGAAGACACTTATTTTTGTACGTAGGAAGATCAATCGATTTTTGCAAATGTCGAGTGATTTTTTTTTAGTGAAATTTACCATATTTTTAACACGAAATCGAGTGGAATCGAGCGTCTGATACGAATATATCTTGGTCGGTTGATGATTTCTTTTCTCCACTTAGGAAGACACTTATTTTTGTACGTAGGAAGATCAATCGATTTTTTCTTTGCGGATTTCGAATGATTTTTTTTTACAGTGAAATTTTTCATATTTTTAACACGAAATCGAGTTCGTAGAATTGAGCGACTGCGAACGGATAGCTTAATGTAGAAAATAGTTACTTTTGTGGAACACTGATTTGACTTTGTTTCTCGTGGACAATTTTGTTGGATAATTGGCGAAAACTGTAAATTCGTATTTTTCTCAAAATTATTTTTTTTTATAGGGAGAATATACCTACTTTTTCTATGGAAGAAGATCGATTTAATTTAATTTCTTGTAGATGTTGAATAATTTTAGCAATAGGTTCATATTTACACAAGAATCTAAGTGGATTATATTGTAATTTTCAAACTGATGAAAATATATCACATGAAAAGTGTGAAACATTTTTAATGTTGTTTGAATTTCAACTACTCTTTTGCTATATGTATGTATAATAATACGAGTAAAACGTATATGCACGTGTAACAAAACTATTATTATATCCACAAAATTATTATTTACTACTATAAAAAAATTGTTGAAAATTACAACGAATGTCACCCTGCAATCTGTATCTTCTGAAATTATATTTGTTAATTACATCTCAACAGCAAAAGGTCTTTTGGTACGTTCTTACGCGTGCGTAATCCAACATCCTCGAACAAACGATTATGAAACACTTGACTAACCATGAAGATCGATACGCAATTTAAATAATAATAGAATGATTAATTGATCTTTTTTTTTTTTAAATGAGATCTCTCTTCAAAGAAATTTCAATGCCTTTTCTAATTTGACAAAGTCGCGAAAAGATTCGTGTTATTTTCGCGTCAAAGGACATTAAAATAGATAATTGGACGTTTACAATTGATTTAACAGTTGGTTGTCAAGTCAAATGACGTTGAAAGAGATTTTTTTCGGGGCACGATTGCAGTAGTTACGAAGGGCACGCGGATCGCTCGAGTTTCGAGTGGCTTTGAGAGGAACAACGGAGAAAGTTTCGGGCCACTGTGTATGTGGGTCGCGAGCAACTGGTGATTTTCAAAAGGATGCTGCCATTGTCAATCGTAAATACATACCGAGGAACATATCGTTTATTCAATAATTCAATTAAACAGAACGTTGAAAGAATCTCGCCTTTCTTCGAAAGGAAAAAAGGGGGGAGGGGGAGGGGGGGGGAGATAGTATTAGATATTATAAACGTGACAATTACGTTCGAGTTCACTGAAACAGTACGAAGGGAAAACTTGGGGCAACAGTGAGCACACTGTATTATAATAAAAGATTAATTTCAAGTTCGATGATCGTCGTAGTTTCCGAAAGACCGCCGGTGCAGAGGAAAACTCGGTAGTAAAGAGATACGGAGAAAGTTGAGCTTGGCTCAACGTTGTTATCAAACTATTCGCACTCCGTGGCGAACTGAAATTTTATTTAGAAGTTGGAACAAAGTAACTGCCACGGCTCGAATTCCTTTGCTACTCAATTATGCACACTTAGAGGCACGCTCCTTTCGCGCGACGCCTATTGTGTGCCCGATGGTAATCCTTTCCCTTTCGTTCGAAATGAAACGAACCGCTCCTCCGCGATAACTAACGCTTACCTAACCGTTCCTTTATCCAAAGAAAAAGTACCGAGAGAGAGACTTTTCCTTGAGTTTGAATTCCCTTTCGTCGGGAAATAATCATCGTAGAATCAGAGACAAGAATGTTGAATTGAGCGATTCAAAAGTAGTTTCAAGACACGATACAATTCGACAATCATGATTCTACTAATTTCAGGACACATCTAGGATTATCTAGCGATTTTATCTACAATACTTTGGATAACCATATATTTCTTTTCACCTTGCTTCCTTCCTTTTACATGCACTCGAAACGGTTACAAAAGATTTCCACATTCCAACTACAATTATCAGTATAGTAATTAAATGACTGAAATTTCCTTCTAAAATTCTCGTCGCGCGTGTCCTTCTATGATACATCTTTATCGGTCAACAACATCCCTCCAGCCCCACCCGATGATCCCGAGCGCCGTTTAAGTACATTTCGTCAACCTAATAGGGCAATCCTGTCCCCGACCCCTATGCACCACCCTACGAACGCGTATGTCGCAGTGACCGTGGCAAACAATGCTGAGAACATCATATGCAGGTAGGATTATAGCCGGCGATCCCTTTTTTCGGTTTAGCAGGATGATGAGCCACCCCAATTCGGAACGACGAACTTCTGCCGGCCTCTCTCTCTCTCTCTCTCTCTCTCGCTTTCGATCTAATACACGTATCAAGGGGTGGATTGCTCGATCCTGACCATGAAGAGACAACAGGACACACACTGTTGGGGGAGGATTGTATGTGGGACAGTGCACGGATGTTAAATGCACAAAAGTGTAACTGCATTGTACGAACGGGAAAAATCCCCCTCGGGACGTCGATGGCACAATAATGGGACCGATTATAATCTTGTCTACCCCCTAGGGGTGGACCATTCTCTCCCTGTAGCATCTCTCCCCGTGTCATCCTCTGTATTCTGGGCCTCGTGTCTCTGGCTCACCTTGCTCTCTCACCCTATCGCTTCTTCTCTCCGTGTGTACACGGTTATACAGGGTGTATCTTGTTCGGACTATTGACTAACACAGGATATGATTCTCTCTCTTTCTCTCTGTCAACGTGTTTTTTTCTTTTGATAATGTCTCTGGGTCTGAGAGGTGGAGGGTTGGTTAATACCTCGTACGCGCGTCGTGGCCTAATTAAGTGCGCATAATGGATCGGCACGACAGTTGGGCACATATATATTGGGGATGCATGCAGAATGTCCCTCGGATAGGTTTTGGGATTACGGGGGAAGGTTCAGAGGTGAGTTTTCAGTTGACTTTCACAGGAATTTTTTAAGAGGTCTGTTGCAATTCACTTTCTAGAAATCTAACTTTATATGTTTTTAGATTTCTTCGGTGTTCTCCAGTATACACTTTGCCGATTCTATTTTTATTAACAACACGATTTTCTTTCTAGGAATATAATTCGATGTGTTTTGAAATCCATGGCTGTTGCATGCATTGACTCTCCTTTTGGCAGTATAATAATCGAGTCTTCACTTAAGAGTATTTTAAATTAAAAATTATCTCAAGCTGTACTTCCTACACATTTCTAATTTCATCTGTTAGACAAGAAAAAAAAAATCATCTTCGTAGGATCTTTATCTGTTGTATGAGAAAATGTGAATGTTCGTTCTTTCATTTCGAAGCAAGTGATATTTGGTTCCGGGAAACTTACCATTCTGATTTCCAATATATTCTTCCCATCTTCGTTTTCCATTTCTTGTGGATTGCAATTTTCCGCGAGATCTAACCAACCTCAACGTTCTGCCTTTCGAATATTTGCAATTTTCCCTTACTCTTTCCCGAACTCGCAACTCTGAGTATTCATTTTCTAGGAACACCTGGCTCTTATCAAATTTCCCCTCATTCTTTATTCCGTGTATATTTAAATTTCCCATTTTAATTTTGTACAAATTAATTTCAGTTTCGTATTACTTTCAAATTTCTATTACTTTTCTACGTTTTCCTATGTCTCAACTATCTTTCTCGTATAATTCTATTGCTGCGAGCAGAAAATCTTCCTTGTGCCAGAGATATTCAATTTCAATTTCTCTTACTTTTCCAATTTCTTTTTTTTTATTTCTAAATTTCTATTATCGTACGTCTGTATCTCAATTCTAATCCTACGTTCCAAGGTTCCAACAAATCAAAATCAACTCCTACTCGTCAAATCGTCACTCTTCGTCCACCGAAACCTACGTCGTGCACAGCAGAAGAATATAATCTTGCACATGCACCAGAGTCCATATACGTTCACGTCGAAGGCGTGTTATCGCACGACGAGTTTTCCCTGCCACGTTGCAAGTCGCTATCTTCGCGACAACCGGCCGACAACTTGTCCGTGCGCATCCAACGTCCACCAGAGGACATCAGCCTCTTGTCAGTACTGCTGGCGACTTTCCTCCGGGGACATTTATCTGTCCCAGGGATCGACGATCGATCTCTATTCACGTCCGGTCGGGGACGAAGAAACGCGACACCAATGGGATGGTCTCGGGCGGAAATCAACGAAGAAGAAGAAGAAGAAGAAGAAGAAGAAGGCCTTAGTAAGTCGCAATGTATGCGCGATTAGTTGAAACCAGTTTAACACCGAGCTGACTCATTAAATATATACCCTCTGGTTCGCCGATGATCGTTCCATTCGTCCGCGATGTTCGCGCGCGCGCGCGACTTGTAATAAATAGATCGAAGTAATCTAATGAGCGGATTGACGTCGTTTTCCTGGTGTCGAGGAATCTTTCTGACGTTTCTATCGCGGCACGATTGATTAATGGAGAGACCGTGTGTCGACACGGGGACGGAAAATTGATCACGGCGATGTTTAAAGACGATATATAAATATGCAAAGTGACTCCGTGTAGTGTTATAATAAATCGTATTGAATATGCAAGCGAGGGGGAAATCAATTTGAAATAGGAAAGAAATACTGATTGAAATGAGAAATTATGAGTTATCGTACATCTGTGGGGAATTTGTTTTGCTTTTAATTTAATAGTCTTTGCTCAATACGTTGCTTCGTTTCTGACAAATCAACGATTCGTTCAGAGAATGAAACGAACTCTTGTAATTGTTTTAAATCACAAGTCTAGGATTGCTCGGCGATTTGAACTACGATCTTTCCTTAACGCGAAATTTCAGTATTTCGAAACGATGATGCCTGATGGACGTCCGTAGTTGGTTGAAACACGGGAGTTTCAACGAAGTTTGGTCGCATTTCAGTTAACTATTTGGGGCATCTGGTTCCTAGATTCTAATACAAGAGGAGGAGGAGAAGGACTACTTTGTTACAGTCGAATAAACGGTTGTTTAAGTTAAAATTACTCTGGAACAGTTAATACATTTACGACGCCATTCTCGTATTCGTCTACCTAACCTAACCTAACTTAAACCTAACCTAAACCTCAAGTTCCTTCAAGATAATATATTTTTCTGATGAACACATACACGTACACTACTATACAGATTATTGAATATTAATATATTACATATATATTACTGATTGATTAATAAATATTGCAATTACACCGTATTCATGTAAAGAAACGATATACTTCTCCGAGAATGATGAACATATATACACTGCTGTACGGATCACTGATGAACGAACGTTGTAATTAGACGCAACGACTATTATAAATGTACTGCGTGTATGTTTGATGAAGCCACCACGAAAGAAAATCCATTTGTGACTGTCTTACAAACGATCTACAGTGAAGCAAGATCTACAATCTCAGATTAACTCACAGTTCCATTCAACTATTATATTTGTTCGCTGAATTACGCGATCCGACCTGAAGTTTTCAGCCAATGCAACGTGCATCAAAAATAAAATTCCAAGGCTCAGGGCCTTGCGAGCGAGAGCGGACGACTCGCGCCACACGACAATTAAATCGAAAAAAAAAATCCCCGTGAAATCGACCACCCTCCGCCTCCCCCCCACCCCCACCCCTTAAAAACGCAAAAGAAAGCCGTCGACGTTCGGTAAAACTGCGAGGGCATGGCGAAAGAGGTGGCTGCTGCCGATGGCTCGAGGGAGGGAAGGAAGAGCGTCGAGTGTAGGAGGACGAAAGCGGTGGAGGAGGAGGCGGAGGGACGGCAGGGTTTCCAGCTCGACGGAGCCAATTCAGACCCGGAATTTATCCTATCAATTTCTGCTCGGTGGAGTGGCAAAGAGCTCGCCAGTTCGGCTCGGCGTTCGCTATATTAACGCTACAGAATTCTGCCGGCCACGAAGAGGCCGCGCGCGTTTCCACGCTTCTCGCGGATCCCACCGCCATCATCGTCGACTATCCACCAGCCTGGTTCAATCCCCTCCCCCTCCCCTACCCAACGCTATTCCTCTCTCTCTCTCTCTCTCTTTCTCTCTCGCTCTCTGTCTGTGTCTGTGTATCTGTGTTCAGAGAACCACCCTTCTCTCCCGATGGTCTGCGTTCGCCCGACAGAGATTTCGTCGTCTTCTTGTTCGAGTGTACCCCCGATTACGTGGCCGAATACACTTCCGGCAGAGTTTTTGCCGGCCGCGAGAGCCATCCTTCCTTTCATCGTCGAATATCTTTTCAGCCGGTTAATTACGCCTGTCCCCTCGCCGCCTGTTTTCGAAATGGAAACCGATGGATCGAAAGGATGATGAAGGTGAAACACAGGGAGGTTGATCAATGATTCCATCGTGACGATTTTTGTTCGATCTTTGTGAAATATCGTAGATGTAGAACTGAGTCAGACAATGTTCGTTGTTCAAGTATAATTTTGATCGCGTATAGCTCCGAAATATCGCGTAATTATTTCTAATTATCTCTATAGATATTATTTCTATTATTTCTAAACGTTCATCGCCAGGAAACTATGTCACAGAGTCATAAACAAGTATTGTATGTATGGCTACGCATGCTTCTTTACCATTTGTATCTTGAGTACGATAGATTTATTCAACAGAAGTAACATCACACGAAAAATTATCGAAAAATGTTAAAAACGTAATTTTATTGAAATTCCGCGAGAAATTCTCAGAAATCGATATCAAGCTTGATGGAATTAAAACTTACTTTCTACCGTATCATTATAATTAATGATACGAAGTTGTTAACACATGAAAAAAAAAAAGACCACAATGGAAAATTCCTCGTTACACAATATTTGTCTGTTCTTCACTCTGTAACAAAGTATTTCGCGTTGAATTTTTATATCTTCAGATATTTTCCTTTTTCTTTTACGTGTATATCAAGCCCTCGCTAGGCCCACCCTGTATGTATGTATATCTCAACGACAACTTAACGTCCAATCACAGTTCAACAGCCTCGTACCTGACTCTGACCATTTGTTTGAAAAACCATCGAAAAACACCCACTTCCTCGCGCCCCTGTTTCGCGTCAGCTTTCATTCGTTCTAATCAACATCATTCCCACCGTCGATCATCTCCTCCCCAATCAAAGTGAAACAGTATCCAAATATTTCGCCGGAAGAACGTGAGAACACGACTCCGAGAAACTTGCCCTTGCTGGGAAGAACCGGGGTCGAAGAATTCAGTAGCGTAGCGTTTCACGAATCAGCCACAGCTGCGTGGCCGCGTATTTAGATAACATGCAAGGGTGCGTGTAAGGGCTCGTCTCGGTGGTCGTCGCCGAGAGAGAACACGCCTCTCTAGGCTTCCCTCTCTCTCTTTCTCTCTTCACTTGCATGTATGCGCGGCGGTTGCGAGCAGTGACTCAGCTAGCGCCCGTATTTTGCCAGCGGAATTCAAAGGCGGGCACAGGCTATTGTTTTTGGCAAAGATCAGTGTGATCGGTTCGCTGGTCTTCCGCATGGAAAGCCCGACTAGGCTCCTCTCCCTGCTGCATTATTTGCTTCGCTAAACCTAAAGAGGTCCATCCTATCCCAGGGTTTGTTCCTCCTCGCCCTCTCTCGCTCTTGCCTCCTGTCTCTCGTTGTCTCTCTCTCTCTGTCTCTCGCGGCTCTCTCCAGATTTCCCGTTCGTATATCTCGCGGTTCTTTGCTCGTTCGAACGCAGCTTCCTGTTTTTACTCTTCCCTTGTTTTTCTTTTTTTCTTTTGTTTCTTCTCCTTTCTTTCTTTCTTTTCTTTTTTTTTCTACACGCCACTCGTTCTTCCTCTCGTCTCGCCGATTAGCACGATCTGTGCTCGAATGTGGAATTTTCGCCGATAATCAGCGTTTCTTAATTTCTGATCTCTCTTTTGTTTCTTTTTGGTTCGGTGGAGAGTTCTTTCGATGAATTCGAAGACAGAAGGAGAGGATTTCCTGTGTTAGACGATTTCGGGATTGCAGATTTATCTTCTCCCTGGTTTATGACTTTCGGGACCAGGTCCCAAATAAATCCCAAAATTGTGAAGTCCCAGCAACTTTTCAGGAAAGTGTCATGATAAAGGAAGGATTCTCTCGCGGAGTGAGAATAGTGACAAACCTCCTGGCAAGAGATCGCGAGCTTCAAAGAATCTACCCTCTAACGATTTCTAACAAACATATTTTAAATAGCGTTACGATTCGCGCGTTACATTCTTTTGACTGCAACAGGCAGTTGAGAAGTTCCACGACGAATGAAGAAAAAAGTATGAAAGCGCGAAGCAGAAAATACAAAGTATGAGATGTGGAATTGAGTTACGGACTCCAGAGATAGTGATCATGAAATGTAGAAAAGAAACTGTGAAAGCACGGGGTAAAGAATATTTCCTGAAAGAATATGAACGAGAAAGATACGTGCGAAACAGAGATAAGATATGAAGTATATAACGCGCGATAGAAATGAATCGTGGAAATCGGGGTAAGAGGAAAACTTTCTAGGAAAACACACCGGATGAATATCTATGCCTGAATTTCGTGAACTTGTCTCGCCAAATTTAATTAGCGAGTGCATTTCATTCACTCACTTTCTATACGAAGAGTTTTATTCATTTGAAATTAATATAAATCGAGAAAGAATGGCGATTTGGATCTTGGATCTTCGATTACCATTCTCTTCTGTTATATGCAATATCAATATCACGTTACAATTAAAGAAGAAAAAGAACGTCGCACGTCCATTTGAAATATCAAGAATATCACGAAATTGAGTGACGGACCAAAGCAACCCTTCGCGTTTCCAAACAGATCTTATCGGCGTGACACGTGTGAAGCTTGACGAGATTTGGATCTGGAGAGAGCCGAGAGAGAACCGGTCCTATTTGCTTGATGCGTTTATCTGGCCAAATTTATCGGCGGAATAGTGAAAAATGGAGGGAAATCGATAGCACTGGTCGAACGATTCGAAATCTGATCTTGTTTGGTGATCAATTGCCACGTTTTTGCTCAATGGTCATTCAGTTGGAGTTCAAAAAGGTGATCACACTTACGGGAACTGAGCTTGTGTTTAACAGGTGACAAAATAACAAACGTTTTTCTTTTTCTTTTTTCTTTTTAAATCTCTATAATTGTTTTCAACAGCTGTGCCATTGAATATTTTATTGTTCAGTGATTAATCAAAGTTTCTTTTTTTTTTTTTTTTTTTTTAATTTCCCTTTTAACCTTTTCCTTGATATTTTACGACACTTTTTTCTTTTTATTTTCAGCATCTTCCGTTATTTTTTTTCATTTTTCATTAGCGTTTTAATAAATTATTCATTAATGAGTTATATCAGTTTGCATTTGAACTGTTTAACATTTTATTAATACTTTCGTCTTTCATTTTTCTTTTTCCGTTTATCTCCCTGTTATTCTAATAAATTATTCATTGATATAAGTTGTTCCTTGTAACTATAATTAAAAAGCTCGGGAATTCTTCAAATTCAACACGTCAAACATCACTATTATTGTAATTGCTGCTTGAAAATACATATATCAAGTATTGTACTCATTAGAACATTTGATAAGTAAATCAATCTTCTACTTGCATTCGTAAAACTAAGAATCTGCGTAAAAATCGAACAAGAAACGATCAAACACGCAAGTACATTTGCCCACAAGTTATTGCATTTGCACTAGACAATTAACAAATACGCCAAACTTTATAAAACTGCGGAATCTCTACAAAAAGTCAAACATCGAGTGATTAAAGTCACAAAAAATATACGTATTGTATCGCACACGATACACGAAGCGCTGCAATATTCAACAAACAAATTCAAGCTACCCCCCCCCCCTGCACACTCGTGGAACCACGAATCTTGCATAAAAATCATCAATTCATACGTCAAACTCTTCAACGATACAATCGAATCGCAAATGCATTAATCGCGTGCGTCGATTATCTCGTATCTTCGATCAGAAAGTAAGAGATCTCGGCTTGTTATCACGACAGATCGATCCGAAAAATCATTCGCAGAGCGTGGCAGCGGTGGGAGAGAGAGAGAGAGAGAGAGAGAGAAAGAGAGAGTCATTTTTCAATTTCGATGCTCGAGCCGAAGCAACGTCACTCCGAACCCTTTGACACGCACACGGCGAACGCGCATAATAAACGAACACGTACGCGCGTATAAATCTCTGCGACGTGGACGCGGCTCGCATAAAAAGCCAGTTAGCGATTTCACGGCCAGGCAGTGGCTCCGAGAAAGAAAAAAAAAAAAAAAAAAAAAAAAAAAAAAAAACACCAAATTGTTATTCCTCGGAACAAAACAAAATTCGGGCCGGCCAATTTTCCATCCCTTCTTTCTCTCTGTTTTCCCCCCTCTTCTTTCCTTTTTTTTTTTTTCGTCAAAAGAATCGCGGAAGCGAGACAGGAGCGCATGCATAGCCGTTTCACGGGTGCGGAGAAAAAAAGAGAAGAAACGAGTTGACGATGGGTTGGGAGGGGCAAAAAGAGGGGAAAAAAAAGATTGATAATGGATTAATAACTGCAGACCCGGTCGATGGCGTTAATTATTTTCAACCGGAAAAATGCCATGGAAGATTGACAGTCGGGATGGACAAGGGACGATACGTACACACGAGCGAAACGTGTAACACGAAAGGGTTGGTCTAGTGGACAAAAAAAAAAAAAAAAGGAAAAAGGAAAAAATAAAAAAAAGGGAGGGAAAAAATAAAAAAGAGAGCGGTCAATTTTCGAAAAACGAGTTTTCAAACGCGTGTTTCTGCACTATAATAACCATGAGCCATACACCGTGGACTTCTCTCCTCTCCTCTCTCTCTCTCTCTCTCTCTGCTTAAAAGTCGAATTAATCGAGTTAATCGTACGCGACTGTGTATACGTGGGTAGGGATGTACGTTGGTTACTTCATTTTTATTTTTCATTAGTATCTTTTTAGATAATCTGCTGGAGATATATTTTGGGATTGACGGTGGTGGAATTTTCATTTTTTTTTTTTTTTTTTTTTTAAGTAAAATAGTTCTTGAGGATTCTGGGAAGTTTTAGTTTCAATATTTTATTTAAAAAATACTGTTGCTGAACGTTCTTTCTTATACTCCACGTCCTATACTCGTACACAATATGAAACATGAAACGTTCTGTATAAAACTGAACGAACACAAACGATATCGTTGTTTCACAAAATGAAATTCGTTTTCCACGCATTACCACCTGTGAGAAAGTTTCACGCTCTACGAAACGATATCTGTTTAAACGAAATTCACTGAAGAATGAATTCTCTCATTCACGAATTTCTTGCAAGAAATCGCTATATCTCGCAAATCAATTGCGCTACTCCACATATCGAAGTTCTTCACGAGATATCACTATTTTATATTTATACAATTACGTTAAATGAAGACTATCACTTTCTACTTGAAAACACTGCGTATGTTCCATCACTTAACTCTAATTCGACACATATAACGACGATCCAACAAGTAACACTATAAAGCAACCCTTATTTGACACTTTCTTCAACTCTCCTCCGAGCACGATTCACGCAAACGAACAGTCTCACCAATCTCAGCCTTTCGTCTCTTCGACGAAGAAATTAAAAAGGAAGATCGAGAAAAAGAAAGAAAAGAAAGAAAGAAAGAAGAGGGGGGAACGAGAGAGAGAAATTCGTATAATAATTCACGACGTGACGAGGGGGGTAGTTGGAAACGAGCGGCGAGATGGCGGGACCACGAGAGGGAACGAGGCGGAGAGGAACGTGGAGAAAAAGGGGGTGGACGCACCGAAAAACCCGGTTGCTCCGACGGCGGAGTCCCTTTTTTTTTTTTTTATGAATATTCGAACACGCGCCAATAAATTCGAATGTGCACGACGGAAGGGTCGCCAGACGTGAAGTGGTAGTCCGTTTGCCGTCGATAGGCTCGCCCGTTGGCCTGGCAGGGCTTTTGCCAAAAGGGTGATGTACACGCGTTACCCCCGTGGTCGTCGGCTCTGGCTTGCGCGTGTGCGCGTCCCTTCGCGTTCACGAGAGAAGGTGAAGAGGGGCAGGTACGGCTGTGGCTGCCGTTTCGAGATGACGAGGAACCATCGAAAAAACCGGTTGCTCAGCTCCCCCCCCCTCCCCACCACGCTGGATCACTCCACCCCTGTGTGTATGTGTGTGCGTGCGTGTGTGTGTGTGTGTCGTCGATTCAGAGGCTCCTTGCCCGACCGGGAGCAGAGCAACGATTCTTCGAGCAAACCGTTCTCCGGTGGTGGAATATTGGAATGTTCGGCCTGGTTCGGGTGACTCGTTCGGGTTATTCGATCCGCATGCTCGAATCTCGGGTGAGGGGGGTGGGGGTGGAAGGGTGTGTGCTTTCACGAAGAAGTAAAGAAAGTAAAGGGGTTGGAGATGGCTTATCGAAGGGTTTCCTTCGATCGTTTATGAGAATCGGGATGGGGGAGGGGGTGGTGAAGTGTTAATTACGGATTATTTTTGGGAGGCTGTTTTGTTGAGTCGCGGTGTGTGAAACTGAGACGAGAGAAATTTGTTTGAAAAGAAGAGAGTACGAGACGAGGACGTGATTACGTGAAATGGAATTCTGCACGGGTTACAGATATTTCGGTTGAGACGAGGTTCATCGAGATGAAGAATAGAGAGCGACAGACTTTGTAAAACTTGTAAACTTGTAAACTGTGTGATTTTTAAGTAGAAAATTATAGTACTTATTAAGTTATTGTATTAAGATATTTTACATTTCACGTAGAAAATGGCAGAGCTTATATTTCAAGCAAAAGATGACGAGCTTTCAAATAGATGAAATAGATAAAAATTTTAAATAGATAATGATGGAAAATTCTGATCATTGCAGAATTCTAAGTAGAAAGTGATAGTATCTATAAAATCGCAGAAGTTAACAGATTTTATTATTTCAAATAGAAGTCTTTGTAGAATACGATGATCCTTGCAAGATGCGACATTGACGACGATCGGTATTGATTATAGCAGAGACAAGAGCTTGAAAATCTTCCAAAACAAAAAAA
>WIUT01006578.1:0-13125 GCA_010645135.1 Tetragonula clypearis
TATATATATATATGCAGAGAATCAGAGATACGCGCGATCGCTCCGTTTCCCAATTCGATATCAATCGAGAGTCTTATTCTTAATTAACTTGGTAAAACTACCGAACTGGTCAAAATTTTTGGCTAGAAATTTCATAGATGCGAAACATTGTATTTTTGGAGATTTCTTCTACTTTGATTTCTGCCCATTTCTTTCTACTTTGATTCGCATCCGACGAGGAATTCTATGCACGTTCTAGCGGTCCGTTTGCAAATATCATTTGATAAACGAGATAAATGCAACGACGGTGGATACGTAACGATCATTCTGCATCTTCAGCGACGACGTGTGCTTTGAATTTTCCAAAATTCTCTTCGCTCAGCCCGCGTGTTTAAAGTGGCCTGAACCTGTTTTACATCTTTCTAATTTGCAAGCTGAATGCGAATGCAAAATCTCGATGAAAGAAAGGATAATTTTCCACGCGGAACGTAGACGCCGGTTGATACTCGATGTTTGCTAGAAGATGGTAGCCAACTTTCGGTTTCTGTTTGAATACGAGAAACGAAGTTAAGGCGACGGCGGCGCATTTCCAGGCATGGAATCGCGTGCGTCGTCGTCGCGAACCGGCAGATCGGTGTGTATATATATGTATGGTAACGATTTCAACGAACACACACACACACACAAAACGCTCTCATTCTGAGTGTCGAGTGTTTCGTTATCACCGTTATCGCTTACTACATATGTGCGTACGCGTCCTATACCTATGCGCCATTTGGCGTTTCTATTTTGCATTCGAATGCGCATTGCTTCCGCTCGCTCGCTAGCGGTACCACAAAATCGACGATCGAATGGAATTATAGCGGAGGCTGCGTTTGAGCATGCGGCACGATTTTTCACGAGGAGTAATAAATCAAGAAGATAGAATAAAACTTTTTCTCGTTCCGGCGCTTCGTTTTTCGAGAAAATCAAAAAAAAAAAAAAAAAAAGGTCTGATATTTCGTCCAGCGGTGTATATATTTAGGTTAAGTATATCAAGGCTTAACGAATCTTATCTCGTAGCAAACGTAACGTCTGTTTCTTCGATGTCAATGTTTTTCTAAAATGTCACGGAAATTTTCATTATTTTCAGAAATCGTCGGAATCGTATCGCGCGCAGAAACAATCTTCTCTTCTAATTGGTTGTTACAATGCTTGTAACTTCATTCTCTCCGTGAATCAAGGTTTGAGGCTTTCGATTCCTAGTCGGCCAAGTTAGTGTGCGAGATTTAAAAAAATTTCTACAAACAAGACGATTGCGTTGAAAAATTATACATACTCCTTCTTACACCGAGCGGTATATGATCAAACAATTTCTTTTGCATTTGTAGCGCTAGATAGAACTTCAGAGCTAATTCTCTCGAAAACGAAGCGTCGGGCGCGAGAAAAATATTGTTTCTTTTTTTCTCGTAGACTCACCCTATACCCGATCGTACCATCCTGTACATCATTCGCAGAGTGATTTATTGCTGTCAATATCATATTTTATCGATTCCCCAATTTTCGGTGTTCGACTGTATTATCGTCTCGGTTCGACTCGTATTTAGCTTCTCGAACGAGTGAATCACCTAATTCCACGAGTTTATCTGCCGCAGGCAAACAGCGTTAGGCACATCGTCAGCTCCTTTTCTTTTTCTTTTCTTTCTTTTATATTTACGGAGCCGATCGATGTGACTTTCAAGTCTTGCCCATATATCTGATATTGTAAACGTCGCATTGTTCTCTTGGTACGGTGGCAAATGACGAAGCGAAAAGTGCCCTTTAGCCGAGGTTCGTCATCAAAATTCATGGGTCAATGAACACGTCGACCCTCCGTCCCGGGGAAAGCGTCAAACGTCGGAACCGCGAGCCACAACGACTCGATACCAAGCGGTATTTATACCTGTTGCAAACGAGCGCGAACACGAGAGCGAACCCTCTGAAAAATACATACATACATACATACACGTTACTACGATATCTAGAATCGTGACAGGAAAAAATATTGCCGCTGTTTTAACGTAGGCTCGAGTCCCTAAATAGTTCGTGTATAGTATCTCGACTTTGTGCAAAATGTCCCGAAAGATTCGTTGGAAAACGAGTTTCGTTGGAAACACAGGATATATTCTTCGCGAAGAATACGGGATATTATCGCGGAAAAAAGCGACCCGTCCACGGTGGGGAGGGATGGGGAGCTTCTTAATGAAAGCATTAAAATTAAATGTTCGCCGCCCCGAGCCAAGGCACGAAGCGCGTTCCAATTTTCATGTGGTCTCGTTTACACAGCCGGAATCGCATAGTCCGAGCCTTGGTTGCCGGCGTGACGAAACGAAAAGGAAATTTCCTTTCAATCTACTCGGCTACTTGCTCCGAGGATTTTTCTGCCTATTGAATTGCCCGTTTAATAGCCACTCGGATTAATCATTAATTAGTGGAATTTGCGACTGAAGATGAATAACTTTAAAACGTAAAATAAAATAGATATTTTGATACAGGATGGACTATGTTCATATAAAATCGAGGAATTTTTCTAGTTACTAAAGTGCTCGTTTAATAGTTCTCAGATTGACGAACGTATTAATCAGTGATTGGTTAGGAAAATATATTTTTGGTCATTTTTTTTTTTTTTTTACTTTGTGACTGAAAATTAATATTTTAATGTAAAATAGAATAGATGTTTCGATATATAATAGATATTTTAATATAAAGTCGAGGATTTTTCTAGTTACTAAAGTGCTCGTTTAATAGTTCTCAGATTGACAAACGTATTAATCAGTGATTAATACGTTAGGTTATTAGGTTAATAGGTTAGGGAAATATATTTTTGGTAATTTCTTTTTTTTTTTACTTTGTGACTGAAAATTAATATTTTAATGTAAAATAGAATAGATGTTTTGATATAGAATAGATATTTTAATATAAAGTCGAGGATTTTTGTAGTTACTAAAGTGCTCGTTTAATAGTTCTCAGATTGGCGAACGTATTAATCAGTGGTTGGTTAGGGAAATATATTTTTGGTAATTTTTTTTTTTTTTGATTTTTGGCTTCACTTTGTGGCTGAAAATGAATATTTTAATAGTAAAGTAGAATAGATATTTTGATAGAATCGAGAATTTATTTAGTTACTAAAGTGCTTTGTAATTCATTTTTTTGATTTTTATATTGCTTTGTGTCTGGAAATGAATGTTTTAATGTAAAATAGAATATAATACAAAATCATTTTTCTAGTTAGTAAATCGCTCATTTAACGATACTCGTGATTAGTTACTTGTGAAGTATGCTCTTTCGATTTTAACGTCACTTTATGACCGGAAATATACATGTCAATGTAAAAGACAAGGAAACACAGATGTTAATGTAAAAGTCAAGTCTAAAGACGTAATTGGCGATATTTCATGAAACAAAAACCATTCGAACGAAGATTTGCGAGTGTTCGTTGAACCTGAGATTTCATCACTGATGTCAGACGTGAGTGTGTGAGTGTGTGCGTGTGTGTGTGTGTGTTAGCGCTTGGAGCGCGTAATGGGAATGTAGCGGGGCCAACGATGCATATTTAACGATCAGTACGCGAGAAAACGTCAGGCGAGTGATGTAATCTTCGATTGGCCGCGGTTCAACGTAGAAAAAGCCACGCGAGAATATTTATAAGCGAGCAGTATGGACTTTGCCGTTGTTTCTTTATATGGTACGTGATCCAGGGTCTCAGTCGCTGTTATCGGAGAACGTAAGCGAACGAAATCGAACGCGTCGATTCGTGATACAGTGATTTTTTCGCGGCAATTCACGCACGTTCCTCGCACGTTCGAGGTACGGTTCTTGCCTGCTTCCAGCCAGCTTCAACAGAAACTTCAAGAATTTTCAAGGGGTCTGCGGTTTGATCTTTCGTTCTCTGTTCCTTCTGCGAGTCAAACGGATGGTGTATGTAAGCGGTTACAATGCTCGCTAATTGCGAGCGGTGACGGGAAAGGACAGCCACTTAGACAGCTGACGCACACCGATGTTCGTTCCAGGCGTGTGAAGTCACGCGGAAGATAATCGAGAAATTATCGCGTACGATAAAGAGTTGCCATGCACTTGCAAGTCTCGTGTGCATACGCTCGATCGAGTGGTGGAGTAACGATGATCGATAAGTCGCGAAGGCGGCTCGCTCGCGTCTCGACACATCCCGCGCGGGTGAATACAAGTTGTCCCGTGGCTTGCTTGATTAAATTGTTCGTTGCCTCGAGAAAGTCTCTCCTCGATATCCACGGGACGTCAATTTGTTTCCAAGCAGTTTATAGACAAGAGCTCATCGCCGACGGAGTCTAGTTTGCCAGCGATTTTGCGAATTCACCGAGAAGTTAATTAATCAGAGCGTAGGAGGAGGCTACCTTGGCTAATGCCGAACTCGTGTAATTTTTCCTCGTGAAAAATCTCTCGTCTTTTATATAAAACAGGGATTTATTCGTGTCTTTGACAATTTTATATTATATTAACTGTATCTGTGATCGTCGACTAATCGTAACTAATTATTGCTTGATTATTAATTCCAAAGCATGGCCTAAAATGAGTCAACAACCGAATCGTTAGAATTGATTAAACAGATTTCGAATGAAATTTCATCATTCTGTCGTGTCGAGTTATAGCTACACGTAGTCAATGAAATATTTCTCGTCTTTTAGAAAAAAAACAAAAAAAAAAAAAACAATTTTGTCACTGCATTCTAACTATTGATTGTTTGATTCTTATGGGTTAAAAAGCTTAAAACGAACAAACAATTGGATCGTCAGAATTTGACTGGTATCAGACAAACGTGAGGATTGAGTGAAACGATCATTCTATCGTGTCGAATCACAGCTACATGTAGTCAATGAAATGTTTCTCGTCTTTTACGATTTTATGCCTATATTGACTGTAACCAACTATCGCTTGATTCTTACGGGTTAATCATTTCGTCAATTGTTCCAAAGATAGTCTAAAATGAGCCAGCAACTGGATCGTCAGAATTGATTAATATTAAATGCGAGGATTTCGAATGAAATTTTATCATTCTGTTGTGTCGAGTTATACCTACACGTAATTAATGAAATATTTCTCGTTTTTTACAAAAGAGCAATTTCACATCTGTGCATATACTCGTGACTGTCGACTTGTTTGATTCTTCCAAAGATATTCGAGCAATCGAATATCTTCGTGAGAATATAGACTGATATTAAATAGAGGATCGCGAGGAGTGAAAAAAAAAAAGATTATTCTGTCCTCTGCGCTATCGAGAGAGAGGGATCGATATTAATTTTTCTCATCCACGCGACTCCTCCAATCTGGCGCGTGTCGATTAATTTAATCACGTCGTTGGTTCGCGCGCCATTAGGCCCCGCTGGTTCTTTGAATATCAGACGAGGCGTGTGACCGGTCGAAACGAATGCTGCTCGGTTAGCCCGTTAATTACGCTAATAAGTCTCTATATCGGAGCGGGGCCGCGAGTCGGTTTCGCCTTAAATCCCGCCGATTCACCGAGCAGCATTGCCTTAAAAAGCTTGTAGTCGTGCCACACAAGCCCTCCCATTCCACCCGTGCCACCCTTTCACCGCTTCTTCACCCCTTTGCCCGCCACTCTCGCCTTTTCGCTGAATGCAAATTTGCCGCACGAACGAGCGGACCAGTTCCCTTCTACCTATGCCGCCAATTAAAACACTCCTTTTCGAGCAACCGCAGAACTCTGGGGCTCGGTATCCACGTGGAAACCTCTCGCCGGCGCTCGCTGCAGCAAAAAAAAAAAAAAAAAAAAAAAAAGAGAAAGAAAAAGAGAAAGCAAAAGACCGAAAAAAGAACACTCGGCCAGAATGTTGCCTTTTAACCAGCCACTAAACTATCCGCCTAAAAAACGCCACGTACGTATCTAAAGGCCCCCCCATAGACGTTGAAACATGCTGCGATGCATGCATCACCGGGAAGCAAGGAATCACTGATGCAGGAATAGACTTTTAGCATTAGTTGAACAAAGAAAGTCCGTCACTAACATTGGAGCTGGAAGATAATCCGACATTTGAAAACACTTGTTTCAACTTTGGCGTCGCACGAAGAACTGAAGAATCGGTAGAGTGAGGATGCAAGCTGATTCTGAAACATCATGAAATCTAGGAGTTGATGCATGCAGCATGTTTCAACGTCTATGGGGGCCTTAACGAAGCTCGGGTCCGCGAGTTTGTCAGGATTAGGTCGAATATCGCGCACGACAAGTTGAACAGGATGTGATGAAACGAGATGATAGGCCAGTGTGTCGTTGTGTTATTGACGTGAGCAAAATGTACACCGAGGGTGTATAATTACGATCGATGACGATGGAAAATTGTCGACTGATTCACACTGATGTAACATCGTGTAACGATCCACTGTTGGTCTTGTTTTCAAACGTGAAGTCTAATTTGATAATCGTGAAAACGATTGGTTGATTGTCGTTTTACGTCATGTAGTGGGTGGGAAGGTGAGGACGACTTTCCTCGTCGAAACGCATCTGCAAACGGGTTAAAAAATTTTTTTCGTAACTAGACCCGCCGTTGTTTTTCAAGATTGAAGTCTCGCCTTTTGCAACGACCTGTTAAAATTTGTTGCGCGAATTTTTCTTAATCGAATATTTTCGTTAAATGACAACAATGTCAAGGAAATCCTGACGTTTAACCATAATTATTTAAGTCAAAAAAAAAAAAAAAAAATCGAAATACAGCGAGTTCGCTGCGCTCGTTGTAAAGAGAAAATTTCAATCGTCAAAAACCATGTCAGATAAATGTAAAAAGAATTGAACATGTAAAATCAATCCTTCGCAATTGTAAATGTTTTATAAACACGTGCTTTTAACCGATTAAGTTTCATTTATTAAAGAATCGCAATTAATTGAATTTCATATTTATTGAGAAATAAGGATGGTTGGTAAGGATGTTTTCTTTAACGTTTCCATACGCGTTTGAATTTTTGCAATTTTCCAGGAGAAAGTAGCCCTAATTTGTCATCTATATACGATGTTGCGTGATCATCTTCGAAAAGAACGAACTCGCAAGCTTCTTTAGAATGAAACCAAGATTACGCTTTTTCACAAAGTTATATTGGTTTAAATTATCGACAATTCCGTCACTGGTTACAGTTACGCTCTCCATTGTTTCGAGAATCGCTGTCTATCAACGAGTCCTCGTTCGTGGGACTTGAAAATAATTTCTGCGATCGTAAACCGTAAAACCGCGCGTGAGATCGTGGGCACACAGTGGTTTCTGTATTTACTTTTATTTTTACTTCTGTTTTTATTTTTCTTTCTATCTTATCTTTGCCAAATCGTTGCGTGAGTTGCAAAGGCTTTTACCGTATATTTATACCGTTTCAACATCTCGCGCAACGTACGCGAACATTCGCGAGTCGACGAGCGAAAAGGGGAGGGGAAACAACGATTTTTTTCCACAAAAATCGGTGAAATCAACGTTTCAATGGATCAACGTCACGACCAGATAACATCTAATATTTTCAACGTCTCGGGAAGCTCATAAATAATTCTACGAGGTAATTGAAAGGGCGCGGGGGCCAGTAAGCGCGTGGGTGTCCGTTAAACGAAAGCAAAGGCCACGCTCTCATTCGCGAGGAAACAAGGAACGCCGTTGTAATTGATTCGCTTGATAGATGTGACATCGACGAGCGTAGCCGCGCCACCGTGATCCGGATCGCCAGCAACCAGTATCACGTTTATCGTTTCCTCTAAAAATAATTATTTAACGTGCAGCAGCAGCTCGCTCGCTCGTTCCCGTTTTCTCTACGAGCCACAAATTTCCCCTACCCGAGGAAAACTCGGTCACTCGGGCTCAACCCGTGGCGTGGCGGTTTACCTCGAAGAAATAATTCACCGATTGTTTGTCCACGTCTCTGTACGACGATTCAACGCGGCAAATAACACGCGTTGTTTATTATCGCTAACTCGCGACAAAGAATTTCGGGTACGGTGATAATGGGTCAATTAGATCCAATCCAACGTGGCAGGATTAACAATCGAAATGTTCGATCTCGTCGAAACACTTTTAAAAGCCTCGCGATTGATTTTCCTTTCAATCTCTTTTTCTTTTTTTTTTGGGGGGGGGGGATAAACTTGTCACTCATCGTAATTTGTAACATTATTTTGATCCGAGGCGATTGAAATTTCGTAGGATGGTAGTGTGTTCTGTTTTTCTTTTTTTTCGAATCGAAACTGTGACTTGCGACTCGATATATTGCAAGGGCTCAACAGGCGAATAATTACGTCATTTCTTGTTATTGCAAATCATTTACGTCAAGAGTGCGAACAGGCATTCCTCTGCGATGACGAGCTATTCAAATTCCAAGCTGGTGATACGGTCGTACGAAATCATATTTATTTCGATCGAAGGAAGCAGTTCGTATTTTACGACCTAGTAGTTGCCATTTTCTTCAGCCGCCGGTTTCAGTCGACGCTTACGACCATAACTTTGCGCCAGAGGATAGATTTGTGGAAAGCAACTTTATTCATTACTTCGTACTAGGCATTGGGATAAAAAAATTTCAGGACAAGTCTATCACGTTTGTTTCAAAAGTGAAAAATGATATATTTGTATAACAATGAATCCGTCAATGCAATCTGATTCGTCGCCAATATCGGGCCGATTTTGGCTATCGAGAATGTGCCCATTTATCAAACTACGAAGCTCAATATAATTACTTGTAAACTAACATTCGTATAATGCCTTGAACGTAATAATTCTCTTCACGAAAACTAATTTCTTAAATATTTGGACCGTTTATTTTGAAAGCGGTGTAAGTCCATTTTGGTAAAAAAATGAGATATCACATAATTTGTGATTAATTTAGTGTAAGCTTTTTATTTATAACTAGTTAATATTTATTATCTTAAAAAATGCCAATGTTCAATTAAAAATTGGCCAATCAAAGAAATTGCGTAGCGATTGATTACGAAAGTGGTGGTAAGTCCAATTCCCATAGACAGGATATAAGGATAAATATAAATGTAAGGATATGAAGCAGTTATTACCTTATATACCTCCTCTGCATCATGAATATTTCAGAACACTGCCACATAAAGAGCATAAATAAATAATATCAATATCTCATGTTATGTTTAACAATATGTAAATATAATTAACGTTCAAAATAAAAAAATACTACTCCCATTTTATTTCTTGTTATTATTTATAAACAAAATTGGATTAATACAAGATATATTTCAAGTGATATTTAATTTTACATAATTGAAGTTAAATGATTTTTACAATTGACTAATTTATGAAAATGGTGTACGTATACATTTACAGCCCGTAAATATATATTATTCTAGTCGAATTCGCCTAAAAGAAATTTATAACAATCAAATTACGTATTGATAAAATTAGTAGAAACATTGCCAGTGCTTGACGTAATTAATTTATATTTTTGAATTTGACTAACGTACAACAAAAAAAAAAATGGACTTGCACCACTTTCAAAATAAACGTTTCGTTTTTTTAAAGCGTGAATATTACAAAATGTACAGACGAAAAGTGTTCTCTTTCTTATTTCTTTCGCTTTTACCACTGGTCACGATTTCTTACAAGTTTGTGATTCTTTATCACTGATAAAGAAAACCACCGAAAAATCGATTAACAGGCTTCTGATAGATAAAGTGTTAATGCACAGTGGTCGTAGAAGGTATTTGATGAAAAATTCGAACAACTTCGTGCAAGAAGAAATCGTGCAATAAATTTTCAGGGATTTTCCGTAGAGAGTAGACTTCATGGATGGACCATGGTGCATTCAGTTATGAACAAAATTGTTCAGTCACGAGAAACTAAAGAAAAGAAAAAAAAAAAAACTATACTATTTTAGCAAAGGCTTTTGCAAAGTACGTTACTACTTTTTCTTCCGTGTGTTAATTGATTCGTCAAGCGGCCGAAATACCAATTATCAAAGTACCAAGAATGTCGCGGGCAGGAATTTTCCCCCATTAAAAAAGCACCGTTTCTCACTGTCACGCCGTCCGCGTCGTTTCGATATTTAAATTTCTCAATTTCGAGGCAGCCGTTGCGTTGTTACGTCCTCTTCGCCCGAGGCGTGCCGTTACAAGCCGAAAACAGGAGAAAAGAAATTTGTTCTGGCTGGAACGAAAGACCCCCATAGCTGGCGAGGCACGCACGTGCGTAGGCGCGTGGCCGTGCACCTTTCACGGCGCTCGTAGAATCTCCAACCTAGGTAGAAACGTTCTGGGGAAAAGTGTTTCATCGAAAATTTCCTGCCTCGAAGGAAACCACCATGGCCACCATTTTACTTTATTTCTTTCGACGATTGTCTCTTTAACCTCTTGATCCTTATACCCTAAATAAAAGCGAAATTAATTCCGATTTCTTAACAGTGACATATAGAATCATTTCCTGTCATTAAAAAAAAAAATCGGAAAAAAATATATATATATATATTCTTCCTTGATTTTTGATCTATTCGGAAAAAAAAGGCAAGAAACAAAATTCGCGTGCGAAGACTGTAAAATTCCACTTCAAAGCGTACCACACCATAAATAAATATCAGTTTCATCGCGTATAATATACATGTGTATTTTTTAGACTATAAACTTATAACATTTCAAGTTTAACAAACGTGCATATAACTTTTTAAATTTTGTTTAATATTTAGTATTTGATCTATCGTGTGGCAACCCTAGTGAAAATCAAGCGTTTCTTTCTTTTTCTTTTTTTTGTGCAAATTATATCCTAATTGATTGCGGCTCGCCAATTATATAACTGAAAAATATTTAAATTATTAGCAAAAGTAAAATTGAAAATACGCGGCAAGCTGATGCGCGGTCCTTAAAAAAAAAAAAAAAAAAAATGCGGTGATCAAGAGATTAACGCGTATCTTCTTTTTTTTTCCCACCCTGCCTCATCCTTGTTTCTCTAGCTGAATTTATTTCAAGAGGCCGGAACGAAACGCGCGCAATTGGCCCCGTTATTGCCCGTGGAAAACGGCGATTGTCGCGATTCGGCTGCGCTTCACGCTCGCGCGATCGTATTCACGTCAGAGGTCGCGTCGCAAATTGGTACACGTCGACGCAGCCAAATCGACGTGGCCACGTACGAACGATGGAACACGTGTGCCGGTCACGTGTTCACGTCTCTTCGTCCTCTGTCTCGTCGTTTCGGCGATAACCGCGTCGCGAACCTGCCCGTTTCACGCATTAATCGCCTCGACGTTTCTCTCCGGAGAACACTCGAAACTGTCGACAGCTGTCGCCGCGATCGCTCGCGAAATACTCGCGTCTGTTCCTTGCGACAGAGTTTTCCTCGCTTGGGAGTACGACGAACGATCGAAAACACGGAGGAAACACGAGCGGAAATTTTTCGCTTTAATCGAAGAGAGGAGCGGCACTTCAACGCGAACGGTTCCATCGGTCTTGCACATTGAATGAAATATCGACGTCGGCGTGCCTGCTCGCGCTGTGTTCGTTATTACCCGGGGCAGGTGTTGCAAATCCTCCGCCTGCGAGGAGATCACGCCGCATTTTCAGATTAAACGAGTCCCGATGGAGTTCCCGGTCCTCGGTCCTGCTCTCGCCGATTTCACACGGGCGCTGTTCTCGGAACCACGATGGAAATAAAAATTCCTGCTCCGACTCTTTTTTTTTTGTTTTAACGCCGTATGAATTTATCGAGGAAATTGCTTCGGAAGAGCTGCACGTCGTGTATGATGCGAGCCATATGTATTTTGGAAATTCATATGGCTCAAGAGGGAAGGAGAGGTGTATAGCAGCTTTCTTCTCGTTTGTACGAATTATTTCGGCGTTATTTATAGCGGTTGCAAAAGCTAGCGAGATACTTAATAGCGAGAGGAAGGTTGACAGGGCCAACCATTGCCAGGTCATCTCCTCTAGGAACTGCGAGGAGGATATTTGTACCTGGCCTGCAATTGATTGTGAGACAGCCTGCTGAGATTTCTCTGGAAGGACAGAGAATTACGTGCTCAGGCCGACCCACGGTCCCGAATCCCATAATCTGCGGGCACTCGAGGGCACGCCATCGAGGGGGCCAACGCCACCGCGTTGAAATACTACCGTGGGAGTATAATTCGGGCGGATTCGTGCAATTTCAAAGAGCCGGGGAGAGGCTCTGAGAATTCGGCGCGAAACATGGGCGAAACCGCATATATTTTTAACACTTTCTCGTCAATGCGCTTTTCGATGGGCGCTTCCGCGCAATTGCAATGTCGCTTGCGTTACTACATACAGGGTGTCCCATTTTAACACATTGTTTGCGAGTAACGGGAATCACAGTCTTACTACGGCCAATTGTTGAGACTGTGATTATTCTGTAGATAATGTAGGGATATAATTTAGATGATTTATCATATTAAATAATAATGAAAACGGAAACAAAACAACAAATGATAAATACAAGACAGACGACTCAAGCAACAATAATTCGAATAAACTTAAACGACACAATTAATATACAACACAAATTACCCTTTTGACCGCACTCGTTCAACACTCTTTTTCGACTCTGTCCTGACACGCACGACTTTCCTTTTTTTTTTTTTTCTAAAAAAGAAAAGCGCTCAGTGCCAACGCTGTGCCACTCACGTCACATTCATCACATTTCGTTCACGCGTCTTCAGCAAACAGGCCATCTATTAAAAGTAAAAATAACTAAATATATAAACTATACACAGTAATTTCGATACTACAATAATAATGCCTCAACATGCGATTTTTCTGACGCGGAAGATTCAGATCAGTGACTTTCCTCTTGCAAGAAGACATATCAGAGTAAATCTAGTTTATCTAGTTTTCTGCGCGGATATGCCCGCTCCCCGTGTTGTTTGCGCAGCCCAACCCGTAGCTTGCTTTTTAGGTTAAATTAGGTCTTACAAGTTTAATATTTTCTGTAACAATAAACGATTCTTTCAAATCATTCCAACGAGCGACGACCGACGAGCGTCAAAGACAATTCAGTAGCGTGGAATTTGATTGAATCGAATTTGATCGAATGCTCTCTCTCTCTCTCTCTTTCTCTCACGTCGTGGTGTTCAACTTTTAACACTAGAACTACCGACAGTTAAGACGTAGTTATTTCTACCAAAGTTATTTTGATTTCTAATAAATAAAAATAAAATAAAATT
>WIUT01006579.1:0-13124 GCA_010645135.1 Tetragonula clypearis
ATATATATGTGATTGATTACATGCATAATTTATTTAATTATTCATAATACATTGCGATTTTAATATTTACTATTTACCTGCTATTTGCGATGTAATGTAGATGTTACCTTTTTTAAGATGTTAGCAAACTGCAGATTTTTATGCTTCCACAAAAATCTAAACGCTTTCACAGAGTATATAAGAAAAAAAATCGAAATACAATAACTCTTACAATATTTGCTGGAAATTTTTACAGATATATAAATTCAAATTAGAAGTTATTAATTTTCTTTTTGCCATCAATGACGTTCATGTCTTTTATTCTCGATTTGTATTCTATTCGAATTGTATTCTTCCCAAAATATCTCCGACCGAACGTCTTATATTTGTTTCGAAGCCCAAAGAGAAAATTTTTTTACAACAAAGGGTCCGTAGTGTTAATATATTAATAATTGTAAACTAGTATTAGTAATTATCAGTATCAATAGTCATAAAATACGCGTACAATCTAAAAATACGGAATATCAAAACTAAACTATCTTCTAAATCTTTCGAGCAGAATCTACGTCGACATTTTTGCGAGGTGATCACGATAACAATTAAAATCTCGGAGGAAACTCGAGTAAAATTTCGAAGCGGGAAACGTTACGATCCCTCGCGCGCAATCTATTTCGTCCCCTGACAATTTCGTGGACGATCTAACCGAACGATCTAATAAAGAAAAAAATGGGTTTTCGCCGTATTAGCACTTCAGCTTCCTTTATGCTATGGCTGGGGGTGTAGGGTTTCATGGATCCCGGATACTATTGTTCATCGAAATCGCAGTAACGTATTGACACCTCGAGTCATCACCCCTAGTGACGATCGGATCCCGCTTGCCCAGTAATTCGAGACACACATCGTTCACTGCCCTCCGTCGTGCTGCTGGATCTCACGTTGCGTTCCGTTTCAAATGAACACGTGTCCGTAGTACACGTACAAATGCCACGGGAACGTGCGATCGAATATTGTTTCGCGTTCTCGTCGCGCGTTGCCCCATTCGTATTCTACGCTAACCCGGCCCGGGCATGAAAAGAATTCGTTTTCCACGAGAAAGACATTCGAATACAGAGGCGCAGGGTGGAGCGAAATTTATTTTATTACGTCGTGTTATGTATACGCCTTTTGTCACATTTGTTCATTGTTTTGACAGTGATTGTATTTCCCCTCATTAGTTGATATTTAGGCTTAGGGCTACAAATAATTCAACACTTTGCAAGGTTATTTATTCTGTAAAAATCTCATACGTTCTAGGGATCGAAATTCTTAGACTTTGACGCGAATATTCGGGACGTTATTTAGGAGAAAAGTCAATAAAAAGAAAAGAAACTCGTACGTTATGTTTTATATTTTAGTTTAACATCATCAATTATTAGCGATAATAATATTTTAATATTAGCAACAATAATTCGGCGATATTTTAATATTTTCTAACACGCATCCAGTGAAAATTTTCCAACACGCAAACGCCTAAACAAATACTGGGAATTATCACAAGTACCATGTAAAACGATCTCCGAACACAACCCAGTCTATTATTCCAGGAAGGGGCCCGAAAACCCCCGGTTGAAATGACTGACTCATGCCAAGCGTGGCGTGAACGAGGCTGAATCACTGATAGAAAGAAAGTTTGAATCGTAGCCACCTCGCACCTCGTTCCTAACCAGCTTCCCGAGTAGATCAGCCTTTTAACCTCAATTAACGCCTCGACTTTGCACGAGCCGTATAATCACGGCACAATGGAGGGAACAGGCTTCACTTTTGTCTCGTTCGACCGAACGTTCCCGCTCGTTCGCGGAGTTGTTCTCGTTTAACACCGGCGGAGAAACGGTAACGAACTAGAAACCGTGGTGGCTCTCACGGAACCACCACGGTGACGTTCGCCGCGTGTATTTTTCTCGCGTGTTTCCCCGTGTTTCGAGGAGACATCAAAGAGAGGAAGAAGAGAGCCACGCGAGCGCGAGTTTCGAGGGGGCGCTAGGGGGTCGCTCGAATCGCGTCGTGAACACGAGTTTTCCTATTTACGCGGTGACGCGAGCCAAAAATGCAATCGTTGGTGTGGCGCCACGCGATGCAATTACTGGGGGAATTCCAGGCACGCGGAGTTTGATACCGACCAGCCCGTACGCCGCAGATACGTCGTGCCTTTGCACGAAAACAACCCCTCTGTCCCTCGTGGACGAGAACGTCCTCCTCCTCCCCTCCACCCTCGGTTGAAATTCCAGCCGGATACGAGCTACCCTCTCCCTGCCCCTGTCCAAAAAGCGTCTGTCTCCGTGAAATGCTTCGATGTATACCTATCTGGCTCACCCTTTGCTCGGTTTCGTCGCCGGACACGGATCAATCAGCTCGTCGAACTTGGAATCGTTTGCGACAATGTTATCGATGTACCTGTTCTGTGTCGAGACGCTGAAATGTACTGGTTTCTAGGTTTCTGTGTGTGGTCTTAGAAGTGGTAGAAGCTGTTTTTAGACTTATTTCAGCAAGGGTTGTAAATGTCAGTCAGTAATTTCAACGGACGATTTCGAGTTGATCGAGACGATATACGTAATTAATATTATTACGTTGAGTAATTGTACGATCGGGTCCACGTGCACGTTGTTAAAATAAACGACCAACGGCTGTTATTTTCTTTCATCATTTCCATATTTTACACCTGTCAGTGAACTGAATGGTTACATATTAGAAAACATACGCTGAAATATCTAACGGAGTAAGAAACAGAAGACCAAATATGGAACAATTTTATAAAATGTAAACATGGTAGTTCGATTGAAAATTAGATATACACTACACAGATATAGGTACACAGGGTGTTTCGTAACTAGTGGCACAACTGAGCATAAGAGATGATTCTGCGTGAAAAGAAATGAATCGGAAAGATGAATAAAATCGTTTGAAAAATGAAAAAGTCTTACTGGACTGCATCGGTAGATACGGGACACTTTGTATGCACATCGATTTCTCGGAGAAAGTCCGAGGTGCCAGTGTTTCCAGCAAATATCGCACGTAAGACGGTCGATTTGACGTATGAAACGAACGTTTCCGGGCAGCGGTGAATAATTCATGGACAGGTCGCCCCGGGTGGAGTTGGCCTCCGATAAATAAATCGATCGGCTCCATTGGCTGTCGTGCGCGTTATTGTTACGCTATCGATCAATCATCCGAGAGAGAATTATCGCCGAACGATCGGTTTCGATCGACGTTTCTCTTCTAGGGAGACGTGAGAGCTCGCGTGAACGTGAGGGCGATCGCTCTTTCTCGTCGTCGGCGAGGCGCTCGTGTCTCGCCTGACAGATTCAACGGGACGAGAAGTAACGAGAAGCGAGTGGAAACGGCGTTTAACGCGCCGAGCCACATTGTCGCAAATAACGAGACGTAATTGCGCACGGTCGAGCAGACCACTCAGTCGCGGGCTTCCAAGGGACGATGAACATAATAACGGCAGGTAGATGGTTTTCGAGTTCCGCGGTCGCGTTTGCTTTTAATGAAGACCCTAGGCAGGAGTAGGTATTCTCGGCTGGAGTGGCAACCACCATGGACGGCGTAATATTTATTCCGCGGTAGCGTGGGGGAGAAAAAGTCGATGTCGCGTAGCCGCATTCCCGGTTTCTTTTCCAGAGAGAGAGCCCCCGGGGAGGAATTTTTCTACCCTTTTCCCTTTCTTCTTCTTCTTTTTTTTTTCTTTTTCTTTCTTTTAAACGTTTTCCACGAAGGAACAGCGCAAACAGACGCGAAAAATAATGTAACACGAACGCACCACGGCCAGCGTAATCCAAATGGGAAGTTAAAAGGTGGTTGTTCGCGTTCTACCGGCTACTCTGTGTTATACGGCAAGGGGTTGCCGTCACGTTTGAAATCCTCTTACAAGCGAAGCGGCAGAGAATGTCGAGTTATCGTTGCGGAGAAGAAGGGAACGGAACGTGCAAGGCGGAGGGGGCATGAGGTGAAGAAAACGTGGCAGAGGGGCAAGTGGTGAACCGTGCGGACGACGCGGAGCGGAGAAAGAAGGCCTAATAAGAATACCAATCGCAATAAAGAAGGATTTGCATTTGATAAGCGTCGTAAAAAAACGCCGCGTAAGGTCATTACATGCACGCGTTCGCGAGCTGCATTCGCGACCTACGCCTCCCTGTTCCATCCTTTGGAAATACCTCGTTTGTCGTAGCTCATCTCGTACACACACGGCGCGACGCGGTCTCAGCGTCCCGAAATCGAAACACGCGGGGTTGCCTTTGAAAGATGACGTCGGTACAGTTGACTATAGTTCGATTATCCGGCGCGCGGAGCTATCGAAAACGAAAAGGAAAGAAGACGAGAACGAACCGAGGCAACGGGGGAGACAGAGAGCGAGAGAGCAGGTTGTCGTAAAACTTCGCCGCGATAAGTTATCATTCTAAGAAGCCTTTCGAGGGATCGGGAATTGGGAAAGTAGGCTTTAATTCGGTGATTTACGATAAAGATTTTGTGGAAGAGAGAGATGGCGGTGAATAAAGGGAGACGTTGCTTAGTTTGCAATATTTTCATACCATGTTACTAGTAGAATGCGAATTTTATATTTCAACACAACTAAAGAACCGAGAGCGGTGAAAGACTAAATAGAAATCTGTTCATCCACTGAATAAACATTATAACTATATCTTTGAGTATTACGTAGCGTACATATTTTGTGGATTTTCCAAATTTCCCCGAAACATCTAATTATTGGAATATTAGTATTAGTATTAGCGAAGCATGAACAGTATACCTATTATTTGACTACTCTTCGTTGTAAAAAATTTAATCATTCATGACAGACAAATTCATCTTTCAAGACGTGGTTCACTTTTCAAAAAAGAATTCTAGAAATTCTAAATTTCCTTCTAACATTCCGATCAATCGCGAGTGGTATCAAACGGTGACAGACGGTTGACGGTTCCTCTTCGCAAATGAACGAAAAGGTTCCCTAAAAAAAAGATTCGGCGAACCAACTTGTCGTACAATGGCCCGCCAAAGGTATAAATTCATGGAACGGTTTCGACGGTAGCGTCCAAAGTCAACGATGCCGAATAAAAGCGTCACTTTTCGAAAGGACGGGGAGAGTGGAGAGGGCTAGGGAAAACATTTCGCTAAAATGATGAAGGATCGGTCGGTGAAGATGTCATGGCGGGCAACAATTCCGACGCAAAACTGGAAAACGGGCACAATGGAGTCGGAGGACGATTCATTCGCGCAACCATAGTCCAGACAGACAGCTGGACGCCCCGCAGGGATGAAACAGGAAGCCATTGTCGCCCTCGATCCTCCAAACGTGGCAGCAGTCGCGTGCTTTTTTTTCTCTGTTCTCCTTTTTTTTTATTTTTCTTTTTTTCTTTTGTGTGTGTGTGTGTGTGCTCTGCTCTACACGGACGACACACGCGTGCAGTGTCTACGTATGCGAGCGCACGCGCGTGTACGTGCATGCGTGCGTGCGTGCATGCGTCTCGTTGCCACGTCGGTTTCACGTCGCGTGCAAATGTTGCCTTTTGAGCGATGCCTCCGCGCACCGAAAAGTAATTACTCCGCACGCGACCGCGCATAGAATCGTTGCTGATATATGGCCGCACGGCCAGCTGGAATAACATTGTCTCTGAATATATTCACCGAATTCGCGAAACGGCCACTCCGTATGTCGCCATTAAAACGGGGGGATATTACGCGGCGCGTTAACACTCCGAAACGTGGCTTCGCGAGCCACTCCACACTGCCAGTTTCTGGTATCTCTGATTCTTGTAATTGACTCGGCTCGAACCTTCCGTGTAAGAAACCTCGATCGAAGAATCTCACACGTTTCACACTCTCTCTCTTTCAATCTCTTTGCCAGGTATACGAAAAGCAAAAGGATCTTCTCGCCTCAAGTTGAATAGAGTACGTTTGAATAGATGATTGCCCATGGATTCTCGATGTTGCTACAAAGACGTCCAATTCTCACCTCGACGGGGAAATACCTCCGGCAACATCGAGCGTGTGTATCGTCGAGAAGAAGCTCCGTCTACGAACGAATGACCATAATGGTTCAGCTGGCTGCTTAACGCGAGAACAGGAACGAGACGATCTGTGTCCCTCTGTGGCAGGGCAGCATGAATGCAAACACGTCCGACGCTAAGCGTTAATTAGCGGCCTAATGAACAGCCAGTCGAAATAAAACCGGTGCCGCGTTTCGAAGGACAGACGGAGACGGGTGGCTGCTGGAGCTTCAGAACCGGAAACCGGTGTGCTCGGCAGTGTATTCTCGCCTTTCACGGCCACCGCGCTTCGGAAAGGTCGCCAGCGAGCAAGAAGGGGACAGTTGTTTCACCGCGTGGACCGGTAACGTGTTCGGTACACTCCTTTTTGCTAATAGCATGCACGCGACCATCCGGACCACACGTGCGCAATAATGGGCAGCGCGTGGGTGTGTGCCCCAAACCAGTCGGTCGACCGACCATGGCCAAGGGGTCCGCGCCTATCCAAGTTTCAGCCATCATTCCATCTGCTGCTTGTTACCCGCGGTTATTAATTAGCTACTCCCGATGCGTCGTTTGCGTTCTACCACTGTCGCGTCACCGGCAACGTCCGCTTCACCGTTATAACTTCAGACTTTGTCGTTTGTCGCGGATCGTCTGAAAACTTCTGCCGAAAACGTTCTGCCGAATTGCTTTCTCTCAAATCTCAATGGATTGGAAGTTGAAGTGAGAAAAATTGTCCAATAGAATATGGATCGACTCATTCCTCATTGAGCACA
Source organism: Tetragonula clypearis (assembly GCA_010645135.1). Classification (NCBI taxonomy): domain Eukaryota; kingdom Metazoa; phylum Arthropoda; class Insecta; order Hymenoptera; family Apidae; genus Tetragonula; species Tetragonula clypearis. The sequence continues at coordinate 6,761 of WIUT01006579.1, forward strand.
AAGGTACAATTTCTAAAGAGTTTCTTTATTGTAAAGAACTTGCGTGAATTTTTCAAATTTAGTTTGTAATATTACCTTCGAATTTATCAGATTGGTTGGTGTAAATTTTGAGTGAGTTATGTGTAATTGCTCGGTAGAAGATCCCAAATCGCGAATTGGCATTTCGACGAAAACATAAAAAACGATATAGCTACTCTCCTATTCTTTGTTGTTCGAACATATTCATCAGAAAACGCATTCATTGTTACGTAATCGTGAATAGTTCTATCTTTTGGTATTCGAATATAGAGATCAATTCCAAGGTGAATAATCGTTGCAACTAACAGTGGGAATTACATGTTAGTCGATCAAAAATCATACTGATCAACTTCGTAAAAATTCACAATTATATTTGACAAGAACGATGTGTGATATTCTTCGTGAACGTGAATACTTCAAAGCAGTGATCGAATCGGTATTACAAATACTGGTGAAATATCGGTATTTGTAGGTAATTATTTTATTATTGCAAACTGCTTCGGATACCGATACTTCGGTATAATGTCTGCAAAATACCGGCAAATATTGTAGAATAAAGAAAATTACATAAAATGAAATTACATAAAATCATGTTTCAATGAAGACGGGATCGGATTTATATAATTAACAAGAGGGTAGTATGTTAATAACAGAATGTAGGATTATTGTTAGGCTGTCGATAGTAAACAGTGACATCAACAAGTTAGTTTTTGCACAGTTTCTCCCAGGAATACACGACACAGAGCTTGCTACAAAAACTATATATTATACAAACTACGAAGTTCATAGTGAGAACTACATCCACGTTACTGGAAGATTCAGTATTCAGCTATGTTTGGTGGTGGACAGTGCTCTTAGGATATCAGTTGAATCATAAATTTTGTTCAAGCGTATAACTATAATTTCGTTCAAGTTATTCTTATAAAATTATGAGTTTTATCTAGTTATCTTACGATTACGATTTTCTTCCTGCTATTCCTGCTACAGTTATAGTTTTTATTTAAGGTATGCGCAGTATTAATTTTGTCAAAAATTACATGCCTCAGAATTATTTTCAGATTCGCATTATGTATTTAGAATTAATACGGACACTCGTATAAATGATATATTACTAATTCGAGCAGAAATTCAGAATAAAGCGAGCACTTCTCCCTCAAATATTCTTTTTCCACTCATTTCTATACATAAGAAAGAAAACTACGTTCTTCCTCGTGACACCAGAATAGAATACCGAAATTTCAGCATTTACGCCGACACTGACGCCAAGTAGCGATAGGAAGTGCTTTGAAACACTTGTTTGTATTAACCCTTTGCACTCGTATTTATATTTGAGAAGGCTACCAATCAACTCGGAATTATTTTCCATACTTGATCAAAATGAAATAATTTTTCTGGAAATATATTACAAGTTAACTTGCCGTTCTAGCAGAGAAAATTGGAAAAAAGTATAATAATAAAATGTAGGATGGCGACTATACGGCGACATACGAGTGCAAAGGGTTAATAGGATTGATCAAAAAGCGATTATGTTACTAACTAAAATACCGAAACCTCGAAGTATCATACATCGGTATTCGAGAAGAACTTAAATTTTGCTATCTTTGTCGGTCACTGACGTGCCTCTGTATTAAGCATTCTGTGCATTCGTCGGTCGTAGACGATTTGTAAACCTCGATAAAGACGCGGCGTGACGAAATCGATTCCGAGGGCGAGGAAAAGGTGTCGGGACACGGGACAAGACACCACGAGGCGGCTACAACGCAATTAACTCCGAATCTTGCTGCGGAATGGCCTCTTCGTCTGGGGTATCGTAAACGATCGTCTCTGACGTGTTCTTTCTCGTCGCGAGATAAAACACGCGCAGGACCTTGCTCGAGGGTGGTTCGAGGGCGATTGTTATTAACTCGGTGACGGTGCCGCCTCAAAGGAGATCCGCCTCCCTCGTAATCGTCCTTTTTGGAATCCGTTTGCAACGACACGGCGCGATTGTTGGCGAAACGCGACAGACGGTTCGCATTTCACTCGACCTCTCGCCCGACGTGACCACCTATGTATGTATGTATGTATGTATGTATGTATGTATGTATGTCGGTTTTCCAATCGCTTCTTTCCGTTTATTCGGAAAGAATCGAATCAGTGAATACAAACCACTCTGGCAAACAATCCGGGATTATTCGTTCGTGGGAAGTACTTACTATTATGCATTCGTGGGAAGCCAGTTTAGAAGATGCCAAGGGGAATCGTTTGATTTATACGAGAAGAAATGTGGAGCTCGATGTTCAACAAACTGAGCAACATGCTGTCTAAGACAGATGGGAATACAGAAGATTCACTGAAATAATTAATTTGATAATACACGTGTATGATATTTGTTAAAAATTATAAAATACGAAGACTTATGTATCAAAAGAACATTGAAGATCTTGTACACACGTACTTAATTAGAATAACGAGAAAAAGAGGACATTAGTTAATTTAGTGATCTTTGAGTCAGTTTTACTTTTACCTTTTTTACCTTTTTTTTTTGTCGAAAATAAATTGATACTACGAACGTACGTTCTGATTCTGCCTCGTAGAATCTCGTTTCTATATGCGAAACTTTCAATCAACACGTGTTCTTATTTTTTTTATGACTTTCGCACTGACTTTGTGAGAAGCAACGAATCAATCAAACTCGTGCTTCCTCCAACAAGGTAGTTACATCTCAAGCACCATAAACATCGTCGACGTTTCCGCGTAACGTTTATGCTTGGAAGATACGGAGAAACTTTCCTCGGCGAGGCCTCGTTCCAACGGAGATACCAGCAACTTCCGGCGACGAGCCTCCGGACAAACTTCCCGTGTCCAACTTTCCCCGCCGGGGAGGCAACTTCTTTGGCCACGATCGTAAACCGCGAAACCTGCTACCTGGCGTGTGAACACGGACTAAAATTACCGGTGGGAACGAGGCTGTGCAAGCTTTCGTGAAAGTTACACCGTTTAATTAACGATCGATCGCGTCGCGTCAAAGCGTTTGTGCTTTCGAGGATAATGGTACGGGAAGAGACTGACAACGACGACGACGACGACGACGACTTTTCGGCTCCGGTTGTGCAACGGTTTGCATCGTCGCGAAAGCCAGCAACAGCAGCCCCTCGGTATTCTCTCGTTTCTCGAATCTCTTGGCGATGCTCGAGGCAAGCTATATCGAGAGAGAGAGAGAGAGAGAAAGAGAGAGAGAGAGAGGCAGACTTGCCCGCAGAAATGTAAATACCGGTCGGCCAATCAGCCTGATTGGTCCCATTCGCTCGAATGCTCGTCATTCACCGGCGCATATAGCGCGCTGTAAGGCACCGGCGGCCGTTATATGCTCCTGGATCGGGCCATTGTTCGCGCAGATATGTGTGCATTCAGTATGCGCGCACATACGCCCGTACGTGTACCTTGATGTTACGTACCGGGTAGCAGGTATACGATGGGTACATAGTCATCGACCAAAACGCGTATCGCTTTTGATATTGCGGATACGAAAATGTGACCAAGTTCGTTTGCAATCGGCGCGATATTTTTTTCTATTTTCTCTTCTTTTTTTTCTTCTTTTTTTCTTTTTTTTTTTTTTTGCGAACCGGAACGGTGGCAAAATTTAGTCACTGGATCACAGTGACGTTTGTGTTCCCTTCAGGCCTCCTTCGACCTGCATGTAGGTTAATGAAATTGGTCAGGATTGATAATTTTGCGAATACTACACGATGAACTCCGCTTGGAGGATCGGTACCATCGAGAAAGGAAAGAAAGAGATTGGATAGTGTCAAAATGGAAGTTGGTGTTAATTGAAATCACGATGGTGAAATTCCATCGCGGATATGGCGAATGTTTTGTCTCATTTCTAAATTGAATTTGTTTCGTCGGGTCAAAGAAACGTAGTAATTGGTTTGTCTACTCCTCCAGCGTGTTCCTCTACACTTTTCACACAGAGAATTCTGATAATTTCCTTCGACAACTCGGTTGGCGAACAATTCATTCGCAATACTTTCGAACCAATTTATATCGTCAAAGCTTGTTTTTTCGCTAAATCGAAGTATCTTTGATATTCCTTGACGAATTAATCGACAGACAATGAATTCCATGACGAATAATCCCAATTATCCTCTCTTAAATTGGAGAGGAACGTTCCTCTTTTTACCCAAAATAAAATAAGTGTACAATCTTGCATAATATCAAGAAGTGTACATACATACATAAGAATAGGTACGTAGGCTTGCTTTCACGATAAAGCAGGAGGTGTTGCGAGAGCGGGCAGAGAAATCGATTCATTTCGCAGTCGGCCGTTTTCTGCGCACTCAGGAAGTTGGCTAAGCCGGCCCCCGTGTACGCGGCAACGTCCGTTCAATTTGTACGGTCGTTAGATGGCATGGACGAGGATCGTTCGGTCTACGTGGAAACGCGCCGACGCGACGATTCCTCGTGCTGATCCCCCGTGACGGGAATCGTTGCGTGCCGTCGACTCATTGTTATGGCAATGAGCGTTCCCGCCGGTATCTTCCAATTTTAGACCGGCCCCTGCAAATTGTCTTCCTAATCGCAACGCGCGTTTTATTCGCCCGATTACCTGGAAACGTTATTTACCAAATCGTTCGCGTATCATCGCGATGAAAGTTCGCTTTTACGCCCTTCCGCGCCGATGAAACAACCACCCCTCAACGTCCACGTTGTCGACTCCTCGGAATTCGAACAGGATTCATGCGAGGACATTCGAATCGAACTCCAATGTTTTCGATATTTCTGAGATAAAAATTCGGGAAAAACCAAGAAGAAGAAGTCATCGATGGATGAAGTCATTCGCTCTTTTTGAAAATGAGCACAATTTTTGTTGAATTCAAATTGAACCTATGTTTCTTCTCTTTGTATGAAAAGAAAAGCCCAACAATGAAGAAACAATGAAGAATATTAATCTTTCTTAAAAACGACTAGATTTTGAAGTTGAATTTTGTATCTTTTTCCTGTTTCTTTCGAAGAAAAGGTCGGTGAAAACTCTTCTGTCTCGTCGGTTCTCTTTTCAAACACGAGCGGAATTCAATCGAATTCGAATTGTTTCTTCTTTTTTCCTATCTTTTTCTTACCAGCAAGGAAAAAGTTAGTAGCGAGAAGTCACCAGTCCACCAGGCTAAAATAACGTCTCGCTGAAACAACCCCTTTGAACGTCAACTCTTTCTCAGAACAGGGACGATTCAATTGAATTCTCTGTTTCTTTCCCTTTTCTTTTTTCGTACATGAAAATCACGAGTCAAGAAAGTCAGTCGCGCGCGAACCCTTCTACTTGGACAGAAACAACCCCTTTGATCATCCGTATCGTCAACCTTTCTCCGAAACCGAATACAATCTGTCGAATTCGACTTGGCTCGCATAAAAATTACGAACGAAAATTACGAAGAAAAAGTCGGCGGCGATGGATCGGCAGTCGCGACAGCGTCGCCCATTCCCGCAGATAACGCATTCTTCCGCGAGCTTGTTTACAAGAAAGTCCAAATCCGGTGGAGATTCAAGGAAGAGGAAAGAAACCGAGAACCACACTCGAGAAGATGAAGCGTCTCGTCCTCTTTTCTCAAGCGCCTCGTCCTTCTCTGCCGCGTTAGCAACCCCTTCGCGTCTTGTCCTTCAACGACGCGCACGCGGAAGCACGAGTACGCGAGAGAAAGGAGAGATCGATGTGCTGCGCGCTACGAGCAAAAACGTCTGCTGGTTTGCTCGCTACGCTCGCTCTTAATCTGGTTCAACTTGTTTACCGGATCTCGTTGAACGAGCAACGCCATTCGCGAGTGACGGATACCGTCTCGAATCTCGCTCGAAATTTGTTATTGTAAATATCACGTCGACAGGATAGGTTCCAGGAAGAAGAGGAAATCACGACACTCGCGATAACAATGGTAACCACGACTGACGGCACGATTTTTCGGAAAGTCCCAGTCTGTGCGGTTTCTATTTTTACGATCGTGCCGTGGTATTGGTTATAAACCGACCTGTCGTTCTAAGATTGTTCGTCCAACAGCGTTACAGCCTCCGTTCCAAGGAAATTTCAGATGTCTCCGGGACTACGGTACGTTCCCTGCTCTGGGTTATCGAACTTTCTATATTCGGTAACTTTCGATATCTTACCCGCTGCTGTTTCTTCCGGGGGGTGGGACTGTTTCGCCGGCGAAATTCCTCCAGCTGCATCGTGGACCGACGTTTCCCGCTTTTTATGCCGTTTGTCATATTTTTCGCGTGCTGTTCCGCCACCTGGTATTTCTATCCAACAAAGACGCGATGTGAAACTTCCGTAAATTTGAAACTTTGTTACAGTAAACTCGACTTGGGTTGGTATATATAT
>WIUT01006580.1:0-13121 GCA_010645135.1 Tetragonula clypearis
TAATTCATTTTATTTTAAATTATTATATATATATAATAATTTAAAATAAAATAGATACATATAAATATATATAATAATTTAAAATAAAATGAATTACTATTTTCATCTATGTATATCTATATATATAATAATTTATATATCTAGGTGTATATATTTATATATAAAATAATTTAGAAAATATATGTATATATACACGTTAACTGTTTCGTAGATTTCTACTTTCATCCATGTATATGTACCAACGAAGTAAAAAGTGATTTCGACGAAAATAACGACAAATAGAGTTCGAGAGTCTCTAAAAAAAATGACCTCGCTGGAAAAATTTTAACAACAACGCAGAATTTCGTAACTGGTCAGCCAAAGTACAGTCCATTATTATTTACGTTTCCCGATAAGATGAAATATTTTACTTCCAATTTCGCCCCGTTAATATTATTCCACGTTAATCGTATACACGTGTAATACGTGTCTTCCGATTGTTTGCGCCATTCGTTTTGCTCGGAAAAACAAACTTCGGAAACGCGCTATATTTTTCACCGGGACAACCTAATGGAAAAACAATTGAATTCGCTGGCAATGCTCTCTGAATTCAGTCAAAGGAGGGGAAAAGAGAGAGAGGGGGGGGGGAGAAAATAACCACTGGGTTAAACGCTCGTTTCAATGTGTGCCAGAGAATTATGCGGTGAGTCCCGCGCACGGTCTGATGGATCAATCCCGATTCCATCATACAATTCCCCGCGAAAACAAAAACAACCGGGCGAAATTCATGCAAATTACAACGCCAAACGAGTTATATTGTCCCGTGGCTCTCTGTGCCCCTCTGTTTCCTTCGAAATTTATGTCGCATGGAAAACATCGAAAGTCTATTTTCCAACGTATTTGAGTGCCGCTTAACGCCTCGATACACACACCGAGCGCCCAGTGCTAATTTTATTTGCCCGTTTTACGAACGACACTCGCGAAAGCTCGCGAAAGTATTTCAACGCCTGTAACGTTTAACACGCCCGCTGCGAGACTAGACTAATCACAGACGAGATTGAAACAATATACTTGAAACATCGAGCGAATCCTGAGTATTTCAATCCTTTATTACGTAACAGAGTATATTTTGTTATGCGTCAGAGTAATCTCTATTATGTACCTAAAGAGCAACTAAAAAGATATTCGACGAAAGAGTTATCTAACAATAATCTAACATTCTGAGAATATTATCAAAAGAATTATCTAATAGTATTCTAGTGCTCTAAGAATATTAAAATACTATTAGAAGAACCATTAGAAAGAATTATCTAATTGTACTCTTACTAATTATTATCTAATAGTATCATCCAATAGAATCATAAAAATATTAAAATACTAAAAATATTAAAAATATTAATATACTATTGAAAGAATTATCTGATAGAATTTTAATAGAATGCTAAAAATATTAAGAGAATTATTTAACAATATGTTATTTAAAATATTCGATAAATAATATTCTAGTGTTCTAAGAATACTAGAGTACTATTAAAAGAACCATTAAAAAGAATCATCTAATAGTACTCTAGTGTCATAAAATTATTAAAAATTATATTAATATTAAAAATATTAAAAATATTAAAATATTATTGAAAGAATTATCTGATAGAATTTTAATAGAATTCTAAAAATATTAAGAGAATTATTTAACAGTATTTTATTTAAAATATTCGATAAAAGAATTATCTGATAATATTCTAGTGTTCCAATAATACTAGAGTACTATCGAAAAGAATTTTCTGACAGTACTCTAGTATCTAATAGTACTCTGGTATTAAAGTACTATTAAAAGAATTATTTAATAAAACTCTGATAGAATCCTATGGATTCTAAGAATTCTAATAATACTAGAGTACTATTGAAAAGAATTATCAAATAGTTTATTCCATTCAGGATATTCGATATCAATTATCTACTATAAAAATTTGCTTCGAGGTACGCGAAAGATGAAACTCAAATTACAGCCACGATACTTCCTTTAACAGGCACAACGTGCACGTTAAAATTTTCCGCGGTAAGTGTCGAAACACTTTCGAAACAACTGTGGCAGAAAGCAGGTTGTTCAGTTCCTGGCGGTGATTTACCTGCGAGCTCCGTTTGTTTGACTCGACAACGGGTGGGAAATGCCATTAATAGGAATGTCCACGAAGGTGGCACAGTGTATTCTCATTTATACGCAAATGTAACCAACACCGGAGCAGAATTGAGAGAGAACTGTTGAAATTTAGTTAGAAAATTGCGAGCAAAGTCGTCCCCGGCAGAAGGTTTCGAGTCCGGTCGATTAACGAACAAGCCTCGAAGGAGATGCTGGGAGATTTTTCTCGTAATCGTGGAACACGCTGGTTCCAAAGTTTTATTTGGGCCCCGGTTTATTACGTTGTGTTTGATACCCATGAGAGATGGGGTATAGTTTCTTCTTCTTCGTGCATGATATAAATGCATCGCGAATACGCGCCATCTAATAATAACTTTCCCCAATTAACCACCGGACAGCGGATAATTTTGTACTGACACGCACGGCGATAGTTGGGTCAGATTTGAGAATTCATACCGCATTTCCTTCTCTACGTGGCCGGGAGCAAATATATTTATCGAGTACTTTGGCTGATTAAATTATTCTACGTATTATTCAGTACGTGATAATTGCAAGGAAAAATATTGTTACTAAAAATATTGTAGTAGGGCCCACTTAATCTCTTCAGCGACACTGACGTTGACACATGTGTACGTTTGGCTTTTTTTTTTTTTTTAATTAAAATTATCCTAAGTGAAAAAAAAAGAAAACCTGTTGGTCAACTATTCACTACAGAATCTCTCAGCAATAAAAACAAAAAACTCGTCGCTTTTGGCAGCACCGATAATACTTTGCTCTACTTCATAATCACTGATTTTTAAATACTGCAACGTTAAATCAAACTATACTAGACTGTATAGATCACTATCCTAGAGAAATGGAACTTGAAAATCCTCCAAAATGCCACGACAAAAATTGTGCAAGACGAACTCGCTACATCTGCATAAAATGTAAAGGAACCAGTACGTCCTGAATGTTGAGAACGTTCTCAACGTTCTCATCATATATGTGGACATTATTTCTTTTCTGTATGTTTATTGTTCTTCTTCATTTTTTTCTGAATGTGCTGTCGATATAAAGTGAATAAAACCTAATCAAACAAAAGATTGAACAATTTTTTCGGCAATTCAAAAAAATTCGTTTCTGAAGAGATCATCGCTATCCCCACCAATTCTTGGAATTGCGATTATCTCATTCTACGCTAAATTCAACCGTGCGACATGATGCCCGAGAACCGATATTTCGGCACAATTCGCAGAATACGTCTTTCAGTCAGTGGACGTTTTATACTATTATTAATTTAATTTAATTCAATTTTATCTTAATTTTATTTTAATTTCATCTTCATTGCTTTATTAATTTAATTTAGTTTTATAATCGTGTTGTGCAGCGACCCGATCACCGCAAAAGCGAAAGTAGAACCGTCCAAGAATTCGCGAGAAATTTCTGTTTCGCTGTTCTCTGAATGACGAAAAGTAGTACTCGAGTACTTACCTCTTTCACCTTGTCCCTTCGTTCCCTGGCGACGGGGTCCTTGTCCTCTCCACCGACCGTCAAAGGAAGTTTACTCGCTGGCGCAGGGGGCACCGTCTCCAGAACTTCGTCCTTCCGGTAGATCACTAACGACGACGAACTACTCGCACGCACACGCGAATCATCTTTCACTTCCGGCTTTTGCAGCGTCTTTTGCTGCTGATATTCCTCGTTGATCTTCGCCTGAAAATCGCCGATTTTCGAAATCGAAATTTTCCCGCGGGCTTTTTTCTCTCGAGACGATTCTTCGGAAAGCGGCGGTCTCTCTCGTCGATCAATTTCGAAAAAAAAAAATCGATCGGTTGAAATCCGAAATCGTCGAGCTGGTCTTCCCCACCCCCCCCCCCAGAATTAACTAACTAAACTGACTAACTTTTTTCTTCGCCGCGCGAGAGAGTCGATTCGAGATCTGGATCTATGAATTTTTTAACTCGAAACGCATACGACAGAGCGGAGCGAATGCGAAGCAGGAAGTAGAGCGAGAAAGAAGAATAATGAGACACGCACGGAAAGAATGAATTTCGATTCGCTATATAGATAATTCAATTTATATTTCTAGAATCACTTGTTGCTCGGGGAAAATGTATTTAAAACGTGTGTAAATTATTCCGTGTATATACAACCGTGTTTAAAGAGTGAAGTGATTTTTGTATTTAAATTTCGCGGAAACGATATTTCTGTTACATACTGATACGAAGAATTGCAAGATCGTTCCAAGTTACGCGCGATCGTTCATTTTTGCAAAGATATTCGCAATGAATTTCGCAAGGAAATATATAATTCAGGAAATAACTGCACTAACGGAGTATTTTGACAATAATATCTAAAAGCTTACGCCAACTTTACGAAACATGAAAGAAATAGGTATTTCATCGAACGTATAAAGAGAGCAGAACAATAAATTCGAGTTAATTTCTAATGAAATGGAAAATCAATCTTAATCTTAATCTAAGTTGTCTAAGAAAAATATAAGAAAGAGTTGGATATCTGATCGAGCGTATAAAGAGACCCGAAACTAACGAAACGATGTGACTGTCGTTTAAAGGGACAAGCAACGAAACGAAAAGTCGAAGTTGGTCATTCGAGGCTATAGGAAGCTTGAGCTTAGTATGAGAGGTCAGTAACGTTGTGTGACGAGTCACGAAACGATTTCCATTTATTCGACAAACGATTCCATTTATTTTAGCGTTTACAAATATACCGGCTCGTCAATATACTCGGTCAGATACCCATTTTCCTAGCTTTGTGCAAAATTCCCGTCTTAGCGCAACGAAGCAGCCAGCTACAGAATGAAAATCAAATTCTGCCAGACCACTCGAGAGAGAGAGAGAGAGAGAGAGACCTCGAACCGCGTATTTATTCGAATACCGCTTTCCGAATGCAATCTCCGCTCGAACACGCTTATTTCGCCTGGCTTCGCTCGGAGAACGTCCGCTCTCGACACTCTCGACCGCCTAGCCGTCATTATGAGAGAACGAAAGGTGAAACGTCGCAAGATATAAACGCCACGCTTTGCCTCGTTTCCCTCAGGTTGAACCGGTGAAACGTTTCCAATGCAAACGTTTCTATTGGCCTGTTTCACGTAAGACTCACGAGTTTCATTCGGTTTCTGATAGCCAAAACCGATGGGAACTGATACCGAGTTTCGGTTTGGAGAAAGAATTACGATTATTCTAAACAATTGCATCAGCTTTGAATGTCTTGCGATTAACCTATAGTCTTCGTAATCTGTGTTCTTTGAGTTACTTTCTATCACACGTCGTAAATATGTTTTCAATGCAAACTATATTGGCCTTTTTCACGTAACACTCGAGTTTCATTCGGTTTCTGATAGTCAAACAAACCGATGGGAACTGATACCGACTTTCAGTTTGGAGAAAGAATTACGATTATTCTGAACAATTGCATCAGCTTTGAATGTCTTGAGATTAATCGATGTTAATCTATAGTCTTCGTAATCTGTGTTCTTTGGGTTACTTTCTGTCACACGTCGTAAATATTTGTAGGGTCTAGTCAAAAATTACAGTCGAATTTTTAACTACCGTAGAAATGAAATGGTGTTTTATCTGTACAAACTTCTCCCGGCAGAAGATAAAATAGATTTTCGATATTTATAAAAACTCGAGAATAATCGCGGTGAAAGCAAACGTAATGAAAAGATTTAGAATTGGACTTGATTTTGAAGTGTAACCTTGGAATTACATCTGTATTCCGATATTATTTGTATAAAATAATCACGAATGAGGATAATGTTTCTTAAATCCAGAGAATTTTCATTGTTATAGTATAACGAAAAATACGACTTTTTTTCTCTCTACTAACACACATACATGATACGTGATTGTAATTATTCAATAATTTATGTTATAACTGCACACTACCGATGAAAATAATTTAGCTTTAAATAAAATGCACTCATTGCTTCCCAGAAATTCTTTCCAATATTCGCGAAACAAATTATGCGTAACCATTGTAACATTACGAATCGATATCGTTACCTTCTATTTTAAATAACAATCGATATCAAGCTTATTTATAACTTTTATAAATGCTAGTCCCTTAACAAAACATCATTTTACCGCGTTTTAAATGAAAACTGAAATATATATATTAAAATATATTATTTCATCAAATTTCGATATCATGCTCGATAAAATCGAATCAATAGATACGTGCAATAGCTTTGATCGAGTATCAAGCAAAATGATTTATCAGCAGTGTCCGCGAGGTAAGCTTTATGATTATTTAGAGAAAACTGTCGCGATAATTTTCATAAATTGAATTAAATGCTTTCAACATTTCGAGGTACGAGATTCTTACGTAACTGCACTGAAATGTCAAATATTGAGTTACGTTGAATTCCGTTCGTTATCTGGAAATTTGTATGAAAAGACGACACGGAAACGAGTGAAATCCTTGAAATACAGATAAACTTATCTAATAAATACGGAAAACACGGGAAACAAGCGCGTTAAAAGCAACGCTGAAGCTGATAATTTCAAAGAAGATGACTAAAGTTTTCAAGAAAGTTGAAAGAAATCTTTCATTCCTGGAGCAAGTAATAAATACTTTTTCTCTTTAATCATCTAACATTAATTCCTATTCAAGTAAAGCTTCAAATTTTCTTTTTCCTCTTCAATATTTTACAGACAAATTACAATTCTTTTTGTTAACTGACCTTACATGAAATTCAATAATAACCGATCCATTGCACACGTGAGAAACTTCCATTATGCAAATTACATTTCGTTGTCGATATATATATATATTAATAGAACTTTATATTTTATATCAGTAACATTCAGTGATTGGAATTAAAAAATTTCGGAGCAGATACGTGAATTTTTGAATTTAAATTGCTCCAATGTTACGCGTTAGTGAACACTATATAAGCGAAGAGGATAAATTTGAACACGATACGATTCGACACGTGTGACTGATAAACCCGCTGAACTTGCAAGCAACTGCTAAATTACAATAGAATTACCCTAGTTACACTGATGAAATCGTCATCAGGATCGCGCTTCAATTTCAATAAGTCCAACTCGCGAACAACCATTAGTCAAACAACTCCTACGACTCGCGATAATATTACTTTCCCCGCAACTCTACAAGCATAATACGTGAATTTTTCATCATATTAAGATCGATTTTGCGTTTTGTGAACTGTCCCTGCTTACGTGTTTTTTCATCGTGTTAAAACTAGACATTTATATTAAAAATTTGGACACTAATATTACATATTAGGCACAAATTTAAATTTAAATTAATACTAGAATACAGTAATATTAAATATTAGGCGCAAATATTAGAATACAGTAAACAATATAGTTTCAACCTTCTACTTCGAATCTATTTCAATCTATTTGCAAAGTAAAGAACCTTTTTTTTATAATAACAACCTTGTATAAAAATACAGCGATAACTTTGTACAATAATTTTCGTGTCGAAAAAAGAAAAAAAAAAATCTATGTTGACGAACGGTTCCGCCTGTAAAATTTCGTTCGCGGCAGTGAAATTTACAACGAAAATCTGCCAACGATTATCGAGAACGGTACAAACAAACTTTACACATAGCAACGTGCTTCACATACGTTAAACATTCGTTCAACGTATGTCCGTGGCGCGATTGAACGCGAATCCCTGATAAATTCTATTATTTCACGGTAACAAGGGGCGTTGGTGTTTTGGGTAAACGCGTAAACGGTCGCCGAAATTCGCCATCGACTCGTAAATCGACACGCTGTAATCTCACGCTCGTCGTCGATAATTAAATTCAATAAAAGCAAATATACGTTCCTGTTTATCTCGCGTCGATGTTAGCATCTTTTTTAACGCTTCCGCCACTGCGAGGAGGAAACCTAACCTAAATGTTCCACAGAGCCGCTTGTTTTTATTAATCTAGAATCCAGTTTCAACATTTTATATCTTATATTTTCTATTTCACATTTTATATTCTCTATTCTATTGCTTTATACTTCCAGTCTCAACATTCGCGTTTTCTTTTTTTTTTTTTAATCATTTTATTTATATGAAATCCCAGTTAAATGTTGAATGAAATTTCGCGTTTTGTTGATCCACAAGTTTTATCATCATTGTTCTCGACATTATTATTACATAAAAAGTTACCGTTGGCAGCAACAAGTTCAGAAGATTTCATACACTTGAAACGATCTAAAATTAATTTCTCGCAATAGAAACGAAGAATGAGAAATTTTTAATTCCTAACGTAGGAAAAAAACAGTAGCGAAAAAGTTAATATCGCTTTCACCTTAAACATTCTACACGTGCCATGATTTATAACTCCGCCAACGTACGTTGTTAGGGATTTGTAAACGATTTAAAAACGATTTCAAGGCGGCACTCGTAAATTGTTGAAGAGTTTACTTTATCAGCAATTAAACTGACATTGAGTTATTGTTATCACGTTCGTCTATGTCATAGCGTTGCTTAAAAAAAATTTATCTTGTTAAATTTTAATTAAAAAAATAAAGAAGAAACTATTTAGTCGAGCAAATACTATAATTTTTGCTATTCGTATTACTTCGGCTGAAACTTGGCAGTTCCATTGCTAATTCTAATTTTCTATTACTTAAATCAATCGAAACGAAGAGTGTTATTTTATCTATTCATTTCTTTAGATCACGTATTTAATTTAATTTTTCTGTAGTCATTTATGTTTTGAATCAATTGAAAAGAAAGTTTCTTATATAATATTGTTATATTACATTATATAATTATACAATACTATACAGCGTAATATATAATTTATGTAATTTTATTTCTCTGTACTGACGTTTATAACCGTATTACTTGTACAATACCGTACAATGATTAATAAGTATCTCATCTTTCCACGTTTTTTTAGGTAAATTGAAAAAAAAAGTTCATTCGCTTTAATGTCATCTTATACTCGATATCATATATCCCGAGCAGATACATATATCGTCTTAAGCTAATCGAGTTTATCCTAACATCAGCCATTTAAATACGACTCCGAAATCAATAGACAGCCTATATGCTCGTCTACGTTTCGATCTGATCAAAAGATTACCGAGTAACAATTTATTAACAATGCAAAACGCAAAAGGAATTGCAGAAATTGTTGAAAAATAAAATTGCAAATGGTATTGTCCGTGACGCAAAATGAATATTCGCATTAACGCAACATTAGCTCTATTTAGAAATAAGAAAGAGAAACATTGTCATTTCTGTACATACGCGTCACCGTGTACATACGCGGCGATAGAAGCCGAGTGTCTCAACGAGGGCCGCGCCGATGCGTCGGAAATTGTGCACTGAAATTTTAGGGCGAGAGTCTATTAACGTTGATGAAACTCGTTCTCGCGATCGCGGCACCGGCCCGCAGCCCGACGAAAAATTAGATAATTCAATCCCGGCCAATAAGTTTCACAGAGTTACGTTTCGCAATACCGCGTAATTCGCTCGCCATTGTGTCACGTGACACGTATACGTTACCGTTTGACTTTCTCATTCGAGACACACGTATACATACATAACCTACAACGGAATTTTCAAAACCACGCGCAATTTCACTTTCCTTGTCACACACGCGCACGTTGATAAGTGTGCATCGACATCGTTCTGCAATTACAAGGTTTTTATCACGCCTACCTTTCGAATACTCGTGATACTTGACGCGGGACAGCGCTGCGCACGATGGAAAACGACCGATTTCAAACTTGCATATTTCACTGTGTAAACATAATACATTATACTCCGACCACGCGAACCACATTCAAGCAAAACACTTCGTATCTTTCACGTGTCACGGTATGGCGAGATACAACGGAAACCGAGACGAAAGAGAGAGAGAAGCGTGAACGTGACGCGCGAATTTTTAACGGTCCGTTGCAACGAACTCGCCGCAACGACTATCGAAATTTTCGGCGAATCGATTTTCCAGCGAGATCCACGATGGTGTCGGCGGATACACGATACATGATTGAAAACACGCGGTTGAAGGTTGAAAACACCGTTGACAGTTACCGTTCGCGGTGAAATCGGTCGAATATTTGTCGGAACGAGGCGCATAACCGTCGAATCGAAGGAAAATATCGAAAGTAAATGTCACGTTGCATTGCGCAAACAACTTTTGCTCCGTTGTGCGAATACACGTGTAGCAGCAGCAGCACGTCACGATGGCCGCATGTAAACAAACGAGTGGCGGAAGCCATAACAATCGGTATAACAGTTGAAAGAGCAGAGCACACGGGGAACGGTGTTAAAAGACAAGAACGAAGCGACGCGACGCGACGACAGTGGCCAACGGGTCAATATCAAACGGAATATAGTAGCATTGATTCTAACCTCGAGGAGAACGAAGTGACAGGCTGAGACAGCGCGGTCTCGAACAGGCTAGGAGATCGAGAGTCGAGCACCGAGATCGAGAATCGAAAACGGAGAATCGGAGGGGAGGTCGAGATTTGGAAACAGGCGCGGACCTGCAGTTTCTGCTTGTCTTCGAGAAGATGCACGTCCTGATTATCGATGCCCTCGTGCCCAAATGGCACGGCATTCGGATGACCCATGAACCCCTTCAGGCCCCCCTGTAATCGAGGTGGCGCCGGTATTAGCAGCTCCGGTCCCGCTTTCTGCATGTGCTCGTACACGCGGTAAACACTGTTCACTGCGGCGCCGCTGGTCCCCGCACGGAAATCCGGCAGAAAGAAGAACGTACAGAAACACACGACACCGAACGTCAAAAACACCAACAGGATCAGATACTTTTCACGCGGGCGGAACGACCGTCTCGAGAACAGAGGCACCGGTACACCGTTCACGAACCGCTGATACGATGGCAGAATGCTCGACGCCGTTGTCATTTTCGCGAAAGTGTCACGCCACGCACGCACCAACGCACTTCCCGTTTATACAACAGACGAAAACTCGAGCACTCGTGCGCGTTGTTGCCCGTTTCTTAGCCGTCGCACGCCATTACAAATACGGTGGTTCGCCAGCACCACCTGCTCGCCGAGTTTGACACTTCGTCGCAGCCCAAGCGCCAATCAGCTGGCGCGACTCACGCGCCAACTACGTAATGCGAGTGACGTGTGAGTCGATCGACGTATCGGCGGATGAAACGCGCCGCGTTTCCTTTCGCTGGTAAATTTGCAGCCACAGACGAGATATAGATACAGATATCTAAGGCTCAAACGAGGAGTAAGAAGTTGATCTGTGGAACGGAATAAACTTGATATTTAATGCATTATTGTGTCACAATGGTCACACACTCCGTAGGTTCTTACCATTTGCGTGTCATATCCTGCCGTACCGACGTACGTAGATTTTACACCGCAGCGCTCCTAATGATGGGAATTAAAATCAATAAAGCGTGAATAATATTACATCTGCATCGAAAATTATATATTAAATTTAGCATGAACGCTTTCTTATTTGCCTAGTTATTCTCAATTTAAATAATATAATTATTTTCTATGTAAATTAGCATTATGTGTCACAGATTTATAAACTAGCATTTAGTACGTGTTAGTGAATTGTAAGTTAAAAACTATCGTGCAAACGTCGTTTCATTTTGTAAGAAATATAGAAATTATAGTATTTGTTGTCGCCTTAAATTAACGGGGGCTATAAAAGAAAAAAAACTGTAAAATTATTGATTACTGCAATAAAAGAAGTGTCTCTGGAAGTATATATAAAGGCTAACACTGTTGTGTATCGCTGACTTTATCTGAAGGTTGAGCAGCGAAAAAGGTCATTATAAGTTGAACCTTCATTGTGTGCACATCGATTAAACTTTCGAAGTGAATTTTTAAATATTATTTCTGGATATTCTAATTGTTTAAACATTATCTAATATTTCTAATAATTTACTTGCAATAAACGATAAATTCTTTTCACCAATGTTTCAAAGTGTTATTTAAAATTTTTAACTGATAATTTATAACAATCTTGAACAATGAATACCTAAGAGAAGTGACTTTGAATTATTGAATGAAATAATTAATTTAATTGTTTAATTGCAATAATGAAACTCGTGAAAATTATTAAATAATGTTTAGAAATATTGTAGAAATAAAATAATTTAATTGTTTCAAATGAATTGATCGAACTGTAAAATAATGTCCTTCGATTATATTTTTGTGTATCATTTACCAATTTTAACCATTTAGTTATAACAATTGAATCAGTGATTGAATTCCCAAACATTTCACAGTTTGAATAATTCATTTATAATAATTAAATTATTTCACTTCTAATAACGGAAAAGACAATTACATAATATACATATTTCTTGTTCTCTGAAACACTAAACGAATAAAAATTTTTGTAGGTTATTGCGCGATTATTTTAAAGAGACAATCACCGCTTAATATAATTTTTGACTACATAACTTTTCTCTACATAAATTTCTATTTAGTATGCATCAATGAAGTTATAATTTAAAGATTAATATCACGAAAATGTAAACTCAGTTTTAGCCGTTAAAAAAAAAAAAAATTAATAAAATATTACACTTAACGTTGTAACATATTCATGAAAGTGTAATTTTTCGACAGAAATGTAAAAACTATTAAATTATTGATTAGGGTAAAAGAAAAACTGTTTTTAGAAATACTAAAAAAAAATTATCAGTTGTTTCTAATCACCGACGACTGAAACAATAAATTAACCTTGAGTGGTAGGGAAGCTCATTATCAATTCAACTGTCGATGTGTACACAAACATAAAATGTTAGAAGTTTGAAAAAAAATTATCAACTAGTCCCGATCACTGACGACGGAAATATAAATTAACCTCGAGTGGTAAGGAGACTCATTACCAATTGAACATCCGTCGTTTGCACATCGACCCAGCGGAGCACCAGGGACATCGTAAGGATGCGTGAGTCTTAATTTTAATTTGCGTGCGTCTTAACTTTAAGTCGCGTGCGTTTAGTTTTAGTCAATTTCTGTAAATTTATTGTGAACGCATTCTGCGCAAAGACACGTTTATTAAAATTAAGACTCAC
>WIUT01006581.1:0-13121 GCA_010645135.1 Tetragonula clypearis
CTGGTTGGTCTGTTTGAAGATACCAATTTGTGCGCAATCCATGCTAAGCGCGTAACAATTATGCCTAAAGACATTCAATTGGCACGTCGTATTCGTGGAGAAAGAGCTTAAACAGCTCAAATAATCGGCCCTTTTTAGGGCCAAAATTTTCTCTAATGTAGAAACACTTGGTTTTTTACTACATTTATGAACCTTTATCAAAGTAATTGTTTAAATCAGTGAAGGTAAAATTCTTTTCCTGTAATATTTTACGTCATCGGCTCGTCAGACTACAAGAATTTATTAAGAACAAAAAAAATCTCAATTGATGCAATAATATAATCAGAAGTCAAAATTCAAATAGACGTCTATTCTGTTTTTATGAGTCTTGCACAACTTACAATATTTTAAGATATGTCGGATTATTAATGATATATAACTTAAACATTTTGTAGCCGGAGTTTGAAGTATACATTGTAGTTCAGTCCCCTGCATAGAACTGAACATCTGCGTCGAACATCTGCTTCATCCTTTGTATATGTAAACAAGCCTTCCCTGAATTTTTAATGACTCGTTTTCTATCTTTATTTAAGCCTTAAAATTTTCAAGCAAAAATTAGATTTTAAATTGAAGTTTAAATTTTCAGATGCCTTGTTGCCATAGGAAGAAGGCAGTTTCTTCCGTCTTTCATCTGGTTTATAAATTCAGAGTTAATACAGTAATTTGAAACAGAATTTTCTTGTCGAAAATTTTATTGATGAATTCTTTGTATAAATACAGATATTTAATAATAATAAGTTTGTAAATAGTATGTATACAAATTCACGAAGATTTTTAATAAATCGAATTTAATTTTGGAATTTAACATAAAAAAGAAGGGTCAGACTTTCTTAATACCGATATGGTTATGGGCATATAAAATGTGGGAAAGGAAAAAAAAATTTCCAAAAATAAACAGAGGAAAACAATAAATTGCCATGATGCCACTATTAGCGAAACGGGACTGAAGGGAGGAAAGGACAGTATATCACTCAAAGTATTCTCTTTCTTAGAATCTTTGAGATTTAACTCATGAAAGCATTTTGACATTGTTAAATTGGTTTTTCTGCAAATAAATATAAAGTTTTCATATTTATGCCGTCCTCTTAAAAGAACTGTTAAAGAAATTGATCCCTGCCATAAAGTACGGCAAGAGAAAATTTTTGAATGGAAAGTAATACTGTTAAAGAAATTGAACCCTGCCATAAATTGCGGCAAGAGAAAACTTTTGAATGTAAAGTAATACTGTTAAAGAAATTGAACCCTGCCATAAATTACGGCAAGAGAAAACTTTCGAATGAAATGTAATACTTAGAAACTATATATCGAATAAATATTGATGTACATGACTATTAAAAGTCCATTTTCTGGAACCCATAGAAAAATTTTCAGGTAAATTTAAACAACAGCCTCGTTAACTCTTAAGAACGTGAACAAAATGTCAATTATCAAACGCTGTGCTTTCGTTTCAATCCTGTATTTCTTACAAATAGTTCTGAATTTAGAGTTGCATAACTTAGGCATTACTTGTTCCATATCAATGATGAAATTTTTTAAATATTAAAATATTTAAATATTTCTAAAATATTTAAAATATTTATTTATAATTATAAAATATTTAAATATTTCTTTCTCTCTTAATACAACTTTCTTTCAAATTTTTAATTGTAAAATCTATTACAAAAAGATTCAACAGTACAACATGCGTTACTCGATCCTTCTAGCACTTTCTTCGGTTAGCCCCCTCCAGTTCGTGCTCAACCAATCAAAGGCAACCGAGCGTTAGCTCTACCGCATAAAAAGAAGAGCCCCAGCGCGCCGAACCGCATTTTACGTATTGCTGTTGTATCGTACAGTACGTCATAAAATCTTTGCTACTACTGGAAATAATGGCTCGTACCAAGCAGACCGCTCGTAAATCAACCGGTGGAAAGGCTCCACGAAAACAACTGGCTACTAAGGCTGCTCGTAAGAGTGCCCCAGCTACCGGTGGAGTGAAGAAACCTCATCGTTATAGACCAGGAACTGTCGCCCTTCGTGAAATTCGAAGATACCAGAAGAGCACTGAACTGCTCATCAGAAAATTGCCATTCCAACGTTTGGTTCGTGAAATCGCTCAAGATTTCAAGACCGATCTGAGGTTCCAGAGCTCCGCTGTCATGGCCTTGCAAGAAGCTAGTGAGGCTTATCTGGTTGGTCTGTTTGAAGATACCAATTTGTGCGCAATCCATGCTAAGCGCGTAACAATTATGCCTAAAGACATTCAGTTGGCTCGTCGTATTCGTGGAGAAAGAGCTTAAATAGCTGATATAAACAATCGGCCCTTTTTAGGGCCATAATTTTTTTTAATGTAGAACTCCAGGCTTTTGACACTAAGATATCCTACAGTTGGAATTTTAACATAACGTTTGTAAAATTATTATGCACGAAGCATTTTCGTTTCAATGTGTATGAAATGAATTTTTCCCGTAAAAAATAATGTTTACCTTCATACTAAAAGTTTTCTGAAATTTTATAATTTAGAAAATTAAAATGCATAACAGATCAGCGCGATCAACGGATTTTACGATTTTTTTATCAAATTTCTATTGCCTTAATTTCTCGCAGCGTCTACCAGATACATACATATATAGTAAAATTTAAAAAAATATACTTAAAATGTAATTAAAAGACTAAATTGAACTGAGTTGATCTGAGTACGAAGTCTCGTACGATAAATCTAATTTTGTTACAAGCGTTATAAAAATACAAAGGTTGTGTAATGATTGTGTGATACTAGAAAAGAAAGCGGTACTAATACGGTAAACATACCATAAAATAAAAGGCCCTTCAAACGTACCATAAATTTAAAAAATTGATTGTTTTGGATATCTTTACGGTGACGAAAATTTGTCTCCTGATTTTATTTAAGTTCTTCAACATTTCATTAATTTAATATTTCAGTTCTTTATTTCTGAGTAATGTGAGTCATTTATTTTTAAGTAGTATCTCGACTTATTGGGACTTCTATCTCATTTTAACTCGTTATTCTCATTAATACTCAAAAGTAACAATTCCGATGTTTATTTTAATAGTTGTCAATTGTATTGATAATTGTGGAAGAAAAATATCAATGAACTGCTACAATAGTATTCGTATTTTGAATACATTATATTTTAAAAACTTCGTACAGACGAAGTTCAGATTCCAAGCGCTTTTATCAACATTATTGCAAATTGTCTGGATACTTGAATATTTATTTCAAATTTTATATAGGTTTCATAGCATGAACAAAGAAATTCCTTCGTAGTGAAATACTTTGTGGCCCTAAAAAGGGCCAGTTTTGTAGATGTTTATACAGTTAAGCTTTCTTCTCAGTCTTCTTTGGTAACAAAACTGCTTGAATATTCGGTAAGACACCGCCTTGAGCAATAGTTACACCGGAGAGCAATTTGTTCAATTCCTCGTCATTACGAATGGCAAGCTGAAGATGACGTGGAATAATTCTTGTTTTCTTGTTGTCGCGGGCAGCGTTTCCCGCCAATTCCAACACTTCTGCCGCCAAATACTCCATAACGGCTGCCAAGTACACTGGTGCCCCTGCACCAACGCGTTCTGCGTAATTTCCTTTGCGAAGAAGCCTATGTATGCGACCAACAGGGAATTGCAGGCCAGCTCTGTTGGAACGAGACTTCGCCTTTCCCTTAGCTTTTCCACCTTTGCCGCGGCCAGACATGTTTCGCGTTGAAAATCGAGTAAGTACTACAAATGCACTTCAACAGATGTGAGAGAGAAATATGCCGCTGTCTTTCCAGCCGTGTCTTTATAGACCAACAGTTACGAACACCGACCGACCAATGGCGTGTCAGCTCGCACGCCATTGGCGCGCCGGTGTTGCTGCATTTCACGATATATAAGAAGCGTCCAGCCGGCATTCGACATTCAGTCTTGAATTCTCACAACAGTCGAGTGTAATTCAAGTCTACGAAAGCGAGTTGCGAAGATGCCACCGAAAGCAAGCGGAAAAGCTGTGAAGAAAGCTGGTAAAGCTCAGAAGAATATTAGCAAGTCTGACAAGAAAAAGAAGCGGAGGAGGAAGGAGAGCTATGCCATCTACATCTACAAAGTGTTGAAGCAGGTCCATCCAGATACTGGTATTTCTAGTAAAGCCATGAGCATCATGAACAGTTTTGTAAATGATGTTTTTGAGCGTATTGCTGCCGAAGCATCGCGCTTGGCGCATTACAACAAGAGATCCACCATCACATCACGGGAAATTCAAACCGCTGTCAGGCTTTTATTGCCTGGTGAATTGGCTAAGCACGCTGTTTCTGAGGGTACTAAAGCTGTCACCAAGTACACCAGCTCGAAGTAAACATTGCAGCATCACACATAATCATCGGCCCTTTTCAGGGCCAACAATTTTATAACAACGTAAAACATCTTGGTTATAACTCAACTATTTTGATAAATCGTCCCGTAGATTTTCAAAGTCATATTTCTAGTACTGTAATATAGTAACAAGTTTATTATAAATAATAAATTGCACTTCTACATGTTTATAACGTATGTTTTCATTATTATTCAATATAGAATTAAGTCTAACGTAAAACAACATTCGCATTTCGACATTTTGTGTTTTGTTACAATAATAATTTAGGAAGTATTGCAAGCCATTTTTCTAATTGTTTTCCGCGGTGTTTTGCA
Source organism: Tetragonula clypearis (assembly GCA_010645135.1). Classification (NCBI taxonomy): domain Eukaryota; kingdom Metazoa; phylum Arthropoda; class Insecta; order Hymenoptera; family Apidae; genus Tetragonula; species Tetragonula clypearis. The sequence continues at coordinate 4,705 of WIUT01006581.1, forward strand.
GTTATTGGACTTGCGCAGTTTATGCCTGAAGAGCATTCAATGTGGCGATCAATGATGTAAATTTCTTAAATATTTTACTTCCTAATACTTGTACATTTTTAAGATGGAAAATATCAAATACAAGCATTAAAAACACCACGATATAGTTACAAACATAGAAGTATTAAATTGATTGACTAGAAATATAAGTTCGATATTGATATTACTAATATAATCTAATTTTGTCATGTTTCGAAATTTTAGGTTAGAATGCTGTTTTGCTACTAGCAACTATTACATGATGCTTTCATATAACCAAAAATGTATAAACATTTTAAGGATATTCATTAACACAATACAAGTTTCATGCTGCAGAAAAAACGTTCGTACGTTAAAATTTTAACAAAAACTAAAGAAAAACATTGATCTGCTATTTACGACAAAATTTTTACTAAGGAAAGATGTATATTTTTCCATTTTACATAATTGGCGTCGAAAATGAAAGACTGATAATGCCAATATATTAAAAGTACAAGATCCCATAGTATTTAGAATTATTAATTTCATCGTAATTTCATATATGAAAAATTATCATGTATTTTTAATTCATAAAAAGTGCAATTATTTACCAGAAAATATACATAGCAAATTCGTTAGTTAATTCATAAAATTTATTAACTGTTAATATTTATTTTGAAATCAACATTCACGAACCATTATAGAAATGGCTTCCATATAGATGGAACTACTTGTCGCTTGACAACACGAAATCTAATTGGTCGAGAAGGGAAGTTATGTCTGAAGGAAGAATGCAGTATTATGACGTTATTAAATAAAACAAACTTAACAAATTCAACAAAATTACACAACTGTATTATTATTTCCGTTCGCAATTACGTTTCAATTATTTTTTAAAACTTGGTTAGCTAAAAGTTAAAATTTCTTACACCAGATGTCAGGATTTACGACCTTTGGAGTGCTCTCCATACTTAAATTATTTGACAAACAGGCAAACTAGTGTGCAGAAAGATAATGCTCGAACAATAAGAAATAATAACACCTAAATCTTTACACAATATGATTTTTATTATTTAACACATGAATAAATACTCAATATAAGATTTTATTATTTCTTTTCATATCACAGAACGTAGATTATTCATTCAGCGCAACAAGCAAATCAATGATGACGTGTCTTGTAGTTTGTGCGACTCCCTCAAGTTTTTATTCGAATCGCAAACTTTCTCATCATATTTTACAAATGAAATAAATTCTGAAAATTCTTTATTCTTGTTCCAAGCGATTTATTGCGGTAATATCCGTGATTCTCCAGAGTAAAATATGCTTATGTACGTATACGCCAATATCAGGCTGTCTAAAAAATATTGAGCCTTTGGAGGTCGAAAATTGAAAATACATTATTACTATTGTATTAAAATAATATTATGAAACCACATATGCCCCATTTTGTTCGATGACCTTCTGCCATTTTCCCGGCAATACCATAATCCCGTCGCTGTAGAACTTTCGTGGTTTCTGGTCGAAAAATTGTGACACGTGGTTTTCACAGGCCTCTTTTGAAATCAACTTGACACCGTTCAAAGAGTTCTGCAGAGACCGAAACAAATGATAGTCTGACGGCGCCAGGTCCGGGCTATACGGTGGATGCATTAAAACCTCCCAGCCAAGTTCTCTCAATTTTTGACGGGTTGTTAAAGATGTGTGCAATCTGGTGTTGTCAGCGTGGTACACGACACCCTTCCCGTTGATAAGTTCCGGCCGTTTCTTTTGAATTGCTAGGTGCAATCGCTCTAATTGTCGATAGTACAGGTCCGAGTCTATCGTTTTACCTGGCGGCAACAGCTCGTGATGCACGATGCCCTTCCAATCCCACCAAACGCACAGTATAACCTTCCTGGGCGTGAGTGTGGCTTCTCCTCGCTTCGACCACGATCTTTTTCGCATGTTATTGTCGTAGGTTATCCACTTTTCATCGTTCGTTATTAACCGCTTCAGAAATGGCTCGAGCTCGTTACGTTTCAGTAGAGATTCGCAGATAGAAATTCGATCGAGTAAATTTCTCTGAGTCAGATCATGTGGCACCCAAACGTCGAGCTTCTTTTTGTAACCAGCTTTCACCAAGTGATTTAACACTGTTTGGTGATGGATGTTTAGATCCTTGGCGATGTCATGACTGCTTACATGCCGGTTTTGCTCGACCTTTGCCAGGATATCGTCTACTTTTTCTGTGATTGGCCGCCCACTGCGAGGAGCGTCTTGAACAATGAAATTTCCAGAGCGAAAGCGACTAAACCATCTTTTGGCTGTTGCTTTTGACAACGTGTCTTGCCCATAAACAGCACAAATTTCTTCACGGGCCTGCGCAGCGTTTGTGCCTTTATCGAAATAAAATTGCAAAATGTAGCGCAGTTTTGCGGAAAGTTCACTCATCTTCACGGCATAATAACTTACGTCCGAGTATAAGAATTCCAACACTTTTTGTACATCTACTAGTTTTAAATGTCAGCTGTGAAATGACATCCCGTATGACCCGATGCGACTCGTATGCCCTGAGATTTGGGACACTAACGCTATCTCGCGAGCAAAAGGCTCGATACTTTTTAGACTACCTGACGTGTAAATACGAGAAATTTTACACTTTTCTCAATAATATATGCAAAAGACTTAGAACTTAGAATGCTCATCTGAGTATCAAATAATTGTATAGGAAATATTACTCTCTCTTTTAAAATGGATTATTAATAGACAAAAAATCATTTAATAAAAGAATGTGTAAGATTTTTGTATTGTGTATAGAGAAGCTAATACGTATAGTACACATTATGATAGGATAAGAGGCAAAACATGTTTAAGATGTTCAAGTCATATGCATAGAATATATTTGAAAAAATATTAATCGATATTATTATACAAATGAGAACGTTTTTATAATAAAAATATTTTGTAAAGTATGTAGCGTAAAAGAGTAATGCTTATGCTATTGTAAAAGGAAAAAATTTGACGCTGTACTGAATTGTTACGTTTTCATACAAAGCTGCAATAGAATTTCTAATATGAAAATTTAATTAATTTATAGTAAAACGAACTACAGATGATTTGGAGTGATTTGGAGGAAATATTTTGATATCAGCATCTCCAATTCATATACTGAATCGCAGATTTCTCGTGTATACTATCATGATCTCCATCAAAGAAAGAACAACGAATATAAATGATTAACTAAAATCAAATATCGTGAATTCTCATTTGAAGATACTAAGAACATGAAAGATACAATAAAAATTCATTCTGGATATATAAATTGAATATTTCACACATCCATGGGAATTGATATTAATCCAATGATAGAACATTCGTGGTTCAAGCTGTACATCACTAAGCGATCGAATATTAAGCAAGTTTTTTAACTATCCGTTGTAAGTAGGACATAAACGATTGAACGTAAATTAGCAGCAGTCCTTTTTTTACAATTTTCTATATAAGTATTATGCCAATTTTGGCGTAAATGTTTAGATTTTTAACTTTTTCTATACGATGTTCTATCGCATCGAAAAGACGGACTTCGTCGAACGGCGCAATATTTCGATTGAACGAGTGAATATCCACGAAAATCAATGAATAGATAAAACTACAAACACGGAGCTATATTTTCACGTAATGATTGCTTGTTAATATGCATGTAATACAGAGAAACAAAGGTCGAAAGTAAAGGTATATTTACCGCTTCTTCGCTGTCACGGAATCGCGGCATCCGACATATTGGGTGAGACTCTCTCCATGGTCCGCGCTTAAGAAAGAATACCGCTGACACCGAAGCTAACTACCATTAACTGAGAGCAGCATACGTCTAGCTACCTGCAGACACTTTATAAAAAACCGTTTGTTGTTGAAATATTTTCACAAAAATGGAAGATAAAGCAAATTCTAGTACCGCGGTAGAATCTGCCGAAAATCCATCTCCACCGGCAAAGAAGTCGTCAAAAAGCAAGTCGAAAGCGCAACGTGAGAAGGCTTCTCATCCACCAACTTCTGAGATGGTCAACGCTGCCATTAAGGAGTTAAAGGATCGCAAAGGATCATCTCTACAGGCGATCAAGAAATACATTGCCACCACTTACAAAGTCGACGGAGAGAAGTTTGCCCCGTTCATTAAGAGATACTTGAAGTCCGCTGTAACGTCTGGTGCTGTTGTCCAAACAAAAGGTAAGGGAGCATCGGGATCTTTCAAGCTTTCTACTGGGAAGAGCGAGACATCCAAAGCCAAAAAGGTCCCACATCCAGCTAAGAAGTCTCCACCGAAGAAGGCACAATCTGTTGAGAAGAAAACGGTCTCGAAAAAGACTGCACCGGCTAAAAAGCCAGCGTCGCCCAAGAAAGCTGCAGTTGAGAAGAAGCCGGCTCCAGCGAAGAAGAGTGCGTCCAAGGTAGCTGCTGCAAAACCGAAGGCAGCTAGTGAAGCCAAGAGCATGTCGAAGGCTAAAAAGACCGCTAAAGCACCAGCAGCCAAGACCAAAACACCTAAACCCAAGAAGGCAGCGGCACCAAAAACGGTCAAGTCTCCAGCAAAAAAATAATTATTTTTCAACAATATTACCCCTCAAAAATCAAATGGCCCTTTTCAGGGCCACTAATATTTTTTACAAGGAGCACATCTCTGTTTTCTATCCGTATATGTAAAATATTTCGTTGACTCGGTAATTTATCAGTTTGAGTCATTAAATGATAGAAAGAATTGAAGTATAGAGAATTTGGTTCGTCACTACTATATTAATTTTTTACAAGCATAAAAGTTTCTTATGTACTTCATTTTTTACGAAATACTTCATTTTTTTCTATATTGATCTTTCAGATTAAGAAATGATAGTGAGTTTTAAACCATTATATTTCCAGCCTTGTACATAAGATTGAACGCAGTGCTAGGGAGTCGCTAAACGGGGGCATTCTAGCATAATCTCTCTAGTCTATGCTATCGACCAGTTCCCGCCAAAACAACAGACGTGTGAGCCATACCATGTGGCTACGAAGATGATAGTTTCTTTCAAAAATGGCAAGAAATTCAAATATTCTCATAAGCCGACAAAACTTTTTATCCGCGAACAAAGACTTAGCAATCAAATGTTTTTAAAGATACAAATCTTTGCATAAATTTTGTACATGAGTATCTAGAATAGTTTTTGTACATTAGTATCTAGTTCATTCGCATATTTTGCAGACAAACACAACTAGCGTAGCAAATAAAATAAATAACAGAGAATTACAATCTAAGCAGATACATGGGAAAGTAAGAATTGGAAAAACGAACCATGTATAATTTTATTGTTTTTTACTGCATTTTTATAAGTTATATTTTATATGTTCCAAAACAAATATTTATATTTTATATTTTTTAAAACAAATATTTATTAGATGTATATCCTTTTTATTCGTGCTTCTTAATTTTATTATCTTGAAATATAGAGTTCTTCAAATTATTGATCTTTTTATTCTTTTCTTCATAGTTGTTCTTTAATTTGCTTTGAATAGATTTATGAAATTTTCTGGATAACATATTATTATTACTATTATTATCTGTACAAATGTTGGAAATTGGAGCTATTTATATCATCTTTGGTAATACTCTAGAATTTTTATTACGATGTATAATATATATGTAATCTGTAGAGATTGAATTTACAAATTGATTATTCAAAAGATTATTACAAATTAATATTTCTTTACCAAAACAATAGTTTAAATATTATACATATAGTTTTTGCAAAGAATATAGTAAATTTGTATCAAATGTAAGTAAAATTCCCGATGAATAAATAAATTTATATTTGCAGCTTTCTATTGAATCTGATTTTATAGGGCTTTATTGCAATTTGCCAATGTATGCCTGGTATTGGAAACGTTGAATTGTTTCCTAGAATCTCGCATTAAATTTTAAAGATTTCTAGGAACTATATTGTTACTTGTTATTTACTGATATCGATTTTGAATGACTTATATCGATTAAGAATGAAATATTTTGTTTTAAAATACTTCAAATCTTTGTCCTTTTATAGATTCTATTATTTTTTCAGTTGGAAATTTTAGTACTGTAATTATTAAATATTTTTACTATATACTGTTGGACATTTTCTGTGCTTAAGTATAAAATTGTATATCGATCCTAATATAGAGAAGAAAAATCTTTAGTATTACTCTTTTAATATTTATTGAAACTTTTTTGTAACGAGTTTTGTGCATATGGCTGAGAGATTTTGACACTGAGATTTGATGAATTTCTGATGTCTCAATTTCTTGTGAGATTATTGGCAATCTTTTATTTCCGTCTATTTCTCAAATATGTTGGCGTTGATGTGTTCCATGCCTATCTGCGATTTGGTTGCTTCTGTTTGAATCGGTAAATGACGTAGATATCTTTCTTTTGAAATTATGTGTAAACGGAATTTTATTCCCTACCGAATGAGAATTTTTTTTTGCATACTGGACTTGTCGGATGGAGCAACAATATATTCCAGTTCTATGCAACTTAAAGCTGTTAAAGGGGTTCATAGAACGGCTGCATTTTACATCTGCCTTTCCAGGCATTGTTAAAAACAGTCGGGATGCAACCAGGTCATTGTTCAACATATACTTAATACATTTCGCTGCTGAGAAATTTCCCCTCTCAGACGTGACTACTCGGCTGTCTCTCATTGGCCGAGAGCGAGTTGGTGGGGAGACTGCACAATCGCCAGCATAAAACAGCGGCTGGATCGAAAATGACACATTTGGTTGCTGTTTTTCGACCAAGACTGATCACGATACACCATGACTGGCCGTGGAAAGGGTGGAAAGGGATTGGGAAAGGGAGGAGCGAAGCGTCATAGAAAAGTTTTGCGTGATAATATCCAAGGTATTACGAAACCAGCTATACGCCGTCTTGCTCGTCGTGGTGGTGTAAAGCGTATTTCTGGATTGATCTACGAAGAAACGCGAGGTGTACTGAAAGTTTTCTTGGAAAATGTTATCCGAGACGCGGTAACGTACACCGAGCATGCTAAAAGAAAGACGGTGACGGCTATGGATGTCGTCTACGCTCTGAAGCGTCAAGGAAGAACCCTCTACGGTTTCGGTGGTTAATTTGTGTAATCATCCCTGTATTTTCAAACAAACGGCCCTTTTCAGGGCCAACAAAAGTTTTCAATGACGGAATTCTCTCTGTTACGAAGAACTGTTGCCGTGTAACTTACGTCAATCGATAAAACAATCATGGAAGCGTCTCTCCCTTCCAACGAGCACGATACGTCCTATCTCAGTTCTCTATTTTTGCATATTTTACCTTGTACTCGGTATGAAACGCAGTAAAATTTATAATCGAAGTGGAATTGTAATGGAATGTTTAATTTCGAAACTTGAACGAGATAAAAAATATGCATATGTTTATACTTAACCTATAAAATTACTCGTAGTTGCCACTTTTACAAGCTACGAAATACCGAATTATAGGAGTTTTTTTAAAAATGTTAATCTATTTAATTTTTCGTCAATGATATTTATTACTTCGAAAAAAAAATTGCTCTTATAAATAAAACCTACACAATCAATAAATTCGAGATTTTTCTTTCTCACTTAGGATGATTTATTTTTACTTTACAGGATATTTTCTAGCATTTTCAGATCCAAAATAATATGTATGTAATTAATATGTTCATACTATGTTGCTTGTTTTTTTTTTTCCCCTACACAGACCACCATTATCATTTGCATGAAGTTCCAGCATTTTAAAAATTTGAGAAATACTATTTATTAAAATATAATTTCAGTAATTTTTACTCAACATTTTCTATTCGATTTAGTCTGTACATGAAACTACTAAAAACGATAAAAAAAAAAAGAATCTAATTTATAGGCAATTTCAAGTGTTTTTTTTCCCATCCAGCCATTACATTCGTAGATATATTGATTCTCAAACTGATAGATATGTTTCTCTCATCCAAACAACCCAAAAGATGCAAAACAAGTTTCTCCGAATTATACTCCAGCAACCCAGCAGAACACCTATCCGCAAGCTGCATCAACTGGCAAAGATACCAACAATACTTGAATACATCATAGAATCTACTGACAGAACCTACAATTTTGAACACCCTAACCAGCTTATAGCAAATACCGGAAATTACAAAATCGAGGAGATCCCCCTCAAAATAAAAATTAAGTTACCGAGACACGCGATTGAACAGGCCAGACAAACACCGTAGAACAAAGAGCACCAAATTCAGCCTCAGCAGGTTTTTTGAAACTTTTCCTGCTAAAAATAAAATCACTTCACCCTCACCTTACACATAAGTAGCGCACAACGACACACTAACATTAATAATACAGGTTATAGGGCGATGAACCGCCCCCAGGTACTGTAGACGCATCCACTACCGAAAAAAAAAAAAAAA
>WIUT01006582.1:0-13120 GCA_010645135.1 Tetragonula clypearis
ATATATATATATATATATATAAAATATACAAGTCAGGTCAAAATTTCACAATTTAAAAAGTAGAAATTGTTTCACGCACTGGATATCATAGAGAGCAAATGTTATTGAAACACTTCGAGTATTTCCTTTCATATTCGTCGTATTCATCCAGTTTCCCGAAATTTCTCCAATTGACGGTCGATGCAAATTTTCGTTCGATTCGCAAATTTCCGACAATCGATCGAAATCGGCCGAATCGGAATATTCAGAACAACTCACACAACGTTGAACGTCTGCCGCAATTCCTTGGAGCCAAGCGGGTCTCTGTTGTCAAAGAACTCCGGGATGTGTGATCTAACAGTGAAAAAGTTCTCCGCCGTGTTCTTCGCTGACTCCATGCTGTAATAATTGCTGTGAAGAAACATGATGAGATGCAGGTCCGAAGGTTTGGGTAGATGTTGCTGTTTGTCACACCACTGTCTCAGCATCTCGATATCCGACATTTTCACCTCCGGGTTCTTCTTCAGTTCCTCCTCCAACGAGAATGGATAGGGCAAAGGATAGGGCATCTTCTTGTTAGCCATTTTCCTTTCACTATAAATATAAACAAATTTCGCGGCTCGAACGAACGAACAAATTTCTCCCAAGGTGCACGAAAAATACGAAATTCTCGTTGTCGAATTCTTGAATGTGGTTGAACGTGTGATTTTGATAGAAATTTACGTTTCAATATGACATAATTATTTTAAATCTTTGACAATATTAATGTTCGTAATATTTCACACACTCTCGTACGTTATAAGCATTCTGTATATTTTCGTGTCTTTAATTTCCGCGATTTCTACCGATCACTAGATCACCGATATCACCTCACTAGATCGCGATCGATCGAACGCGTGAGTCACGCACCGTCCTTGCGAACACGTAGTATCGTAGATAAAAAAAAAAAAACAAAAAAACAAAAAAACGTATCACTGATCGGTCTAGAGTCTTAACGAAGACTGAAAGAAACACTGGACGCCTTGATTTTTAATTCAGACGGTAAAATTGTGATCGAGCTCTGGTATGGGTACAACGCGTGAAGCCAGAAGCATTAAGCCAACGCGCGCAGAACGTACACGTTTCCAATTCAAGAATATCATAGTTTCTTCTTTTTATGATTGGAGCGTGGAGGAGGTACTGTATGGTGGAAGAACAGGATAATTAAGGTGGACAAAGCATATATTAGACTAAACTTCGTTCTTGATAGCTTCGTTCGTGAATTACATGAACATCGCTGTACTTAGGCATTGTGAGATTCAATGATTTATTGGAAGGAATTTCAGTCAATCCCTTGATATTACGAATTTGTTGCATTGTATAAAACATATGTAGCTGGGTTTCGCATGCATAATTTTTTTTATCGAAAAATAATAATTGATTTTACATTACGTTTACGTGGAAAATACATATTTACGTTTATGTGGAAAATACAATAAAGTGAAAAAAGGAAGCGTGAGCGTATTTATATATATGGAATCATGAAAGCTGTTGACCGATTTAAGTCGGAGACCCCACATCTAAATTCGATAGACGCTGTGACACGTAATAATGTCAATTAATTTTCACGATGAAGCATCAAGGAATTATGAAAACATCCGCTGGGACGAAAAAGGCATTCACCGCAAAGGAATCGCGGCGCTTTCTAATTTAATCATTTTCTGATCTAGTTCCTCGTTGTTCCGCTTCGAGCACCGCATATCTTGAAAATTATTCTTAAATATGACTGGACGAATTGTTAGGTAAAATAAATTGTTACAAGTGTACGAAATATTATGGATGAATAAAAAAAAAAAAGTAAGATAAATTTCGTTTCATATCTGACAAATTATTTTGAATCGAAAGATTCTTGATTTTTATTTTACGTTGAGAATAGTATAACAATTTGATGTTACTATTTCACCACGAAATTTTTGATTACATAAATTATACAAAGTACGTAAAAGTAAAAATCCTTACGCTTATCTATATACGATCTATATACGTAATTGCTTATTACCATGATGATGAGAAATAATGATGTACTGTTACGTAACAGTGTTTAATGCCAATAACATGACTTTAACAACATCTGCTACAATTTTCTTCAACTTAAGTACTACGTTAAACGTGTTGCAAATTGAACGTTTAACAACGCTAAAGTAATTTTGTCGTCTCAGTGTAACAAACTTTAATTATCAATTTCCATGCATGATGTAATTACAAGCTATTAATGCAGTTAGAAAAAAGAAAATTAACACGACCTTTTTGAAGTTTTTCAACTTTTTGCTTATGTACATAGGAAATTTAATTAATCAGTTAAATGTTCAAATTCCATTGGTATAAGAATTATATAATTATTAGCATGAAATTAATGAAAACTGAGAAATCTAATCATCAAGTATAATAAAAATTTGGAAGAATAAAGTACTTCTCTCTTTCGAATAAAATTATTGATTTTGTTTTTATAGGGGTCAGGAATGAAGACTATTGCATTGTGGAAATATAATTAATGTTAAAATACGTATAAAAATTATATAAATTCGACGCTGAAATGAAATAAGAAATATGTTCCATGTTCAGCCAGTTTAAAATTTCCCGCGCAGCGGAATGCGCGCTTTTTAGTTCCTCGGTCGACCGTAGAAAACAATGGCGCTGTCGTCGCTACAGTGTATTTGATTACAATTCATCTACGACATCAACTTCGATATGTATACGAAAATCTTTCGAACCATAAGGAATTGTGTAAAGAGTTGTCAGGAAACGTTGTACGAATATTTCAAGCGAATTTAAATATATATCATCTATTTTGTCATAAAAAAAAACTAGGGTTTCTACAATTAGTGTCGTGGTCGAGAATAATCGACTAATACGAATTAATGTACTATGAACCGTTTGGATGATCCTCCGAGTCTCATGAAAGGCAGAAAAACATCTTTTATTGGAATGAACGGTATTTTCCACTACGTTCTTAAAATTCTTAATACTAGTATAATTTTTTCTTCTCTTCCGAAGCACTTTCTATCTCGTTGTTATTTTTCCACGCCTCTATCATTGCGTGTATCGTTACAATTATAAAATATTTCGTTAGGCTAAATTTTATTTTATTAAGCGATAGAATCAATGAGAACAATTTCTTTTCTTTTCTGTCTGTACACTTTACAATCGAATATCGTGACGTACAATAATTGTAATTCATCCGTTCTACAATAATTTTTAGGTTAGATGCGTGTAAGATCTAGTTATTAAATTTTGCTACAAATTTGTAGGAGGCCCAGAAACAGACGATCAGCAACGCTTAAGATTTCAAGTTGAATTAGAGTTTGTTCAGTGTCTTGCGAATCCAAATTACTTAAATTGTATGTTGAACGATAACCATATTATCAACGATAGTAATAACTATGTTGGACAAATAAGTAGTATATGATCAATCAATGTCGATAATTATTATTTCAGTTTTAGCACAACGTGGATACTTTAAGGACTCTACGTTTATAAATTATCTTAAATATCTGTTATACTGGAAGGAACCGGAATATGCGAAATATCTGAAATATCCCATGTGCTTGTACTTCTTAGATTTATTGCAATATGAACACTTTAGGAGAGAAGTAGTGAATTCTCAGTGTACAAAGTTTATAGACGATCAGCAAATTTTATTGTGGCAACATTATACCAGACGTAGGACAAGACTGTTACAGACTGCGGCAGAGCAAACGCAACACGCAAATCCTCAAAATAATGGTATTGTACAACCTAAAGTTCCTTGAATAGTATATGAGAAATTTGGTATTAAATGGGTCCATAAAAACTACAATATCAAAATAACGTTGCATAATGTTGTCTATAACTGTAGTTCCTTGTCAGAATTGTTTTAGTTACGTTTTTTGGCTGTGATCAAAAAGTCACGAATAAAGTACTTTTCTATGTTCTCAATATACCTGTGATTACACTTCTCCCTCTTTTCCTTCTATCATTTGCCAGGAGACTTATAAATATGAAAACACTAACTTAAATAATAAATGAAGAACATTATAAAAATTCCAATAATAATAAGTATCAAGTTTGCAGAAGTATACTATCGTAAACATTTTGTGAAAACAAACTGAAGTAAAGACCCTCCGCTTGTAGAATCTGATTTTGGACAAATGATGCTGAAACATGAATAGCTGTTCATACATATTTATATGACTGTTTGTACTTCAAGATTGGAAAAAGAGGGAAATTATCAAGGACGAAAATAGAAAATGCGAATTTTAATGAGTTTAGTAAGTCCATTTACTACATTCGTTGATAGAATTTATTTCATTTCGAAACATTGTAAATCTTTTACACAGAATTATGTGTAAATAAAACATTCGTTTAGTAAAAAATGACAATAAAAGACTATACTTACGACAGAATAATAAGAAGTATATATCTATGTGTAACAATATGAAACTAATCTTTATATTTAATCTCAATCCTTTTTAAAGTATTACAAGTAAACGCAAACTTTGGCACCTATTAGATTTATATATACAATTATTAATTTAATATTAATACGTATGCGTTTAATATCAATATAATAGTTTAATTCTACTTTTGCAAAAATTTTTCAAACTAATCTTATAATTATATATACAAATATATTTATTTAATATACGAGTGACATATCTGAAGAAACTATTGTTATTTCAGCCTCTAAACTGCAAATGTTCAAAACTTCATGCGACTCGCAATTTATTGTTTTAACTTTTATTAAGCATTAATATAAATCTACTTTATACCGAGGCAATAACAATTGAATGTATCGTGATTTTTTTTTAAATTTTAGATGCTAAACCTAACGTGTAATAAATATTTATCGATATAAACTATTATAACAGTTCAATACGTGTAAAAAGTATAATACAAAATGATACATGTTCCTGAAAACGGCTATAAATTTATGAGAAGTATTGCAATTTCAATTCGTAAAATATCTTCTAATCATAAATTAAGCTATCTTTTTAAACTATGAAAAATATTATTGAAAATGAATCTTCGTGACAAATAATCACACTTTGCAGCAACAGTAATGATCGTGATTCGTCAATAAGAAACACGTGGCACTGATCCCTTCCAGATGAAACTTCATTCAGAATTTTTATTCTCTGTGAAATTCACTAATATGCCATTTCCTGCATCCACCCAGTCCTCGGAGAATAATTTTGCCCTAAGTATCTCTCTCTCTGAGGTATCTTCCGCGGCATTCTCGTTGTTTAATACTTCGCTTTTTTCTCTCCTTTTAACGATCAGTAATTCAGAATCCTCTGTAGTGTCGGGCAAAACTTGATCCAATGTTTCTGGTAAAATTAAAGCAAGTGCTGCAGACCCTAAGCAGAGCATTCCAATAATTATCAATGGAATAGTGAGTGGGAAATACTCCCCCTGGAAACAGAGATTGCACATTCCTTCCGTGTAACTTCCTTATTTAATATCTCTAAATAATTTACAGAAAATTTCATACATTGAGGATATATGAGAACGAAAAGTGTTTTAGAGAGAAAGCAGAAATTCCTTTTGTTTGGATTGAATTTAATTCATGCTACGGTGGTCTTATACGTTCCACTAAATTAATATTCTACAATGAATATAGTCTATGTTCTAAATATAGTATGCAAATCTTACCAGTGATAGTACATGTGGCGTGCACAAACTGCCGAGTTTTGCGAAAACCGTGCACAAGCCTAAACAAGTTCCTCGTACCACAGTTGGGAATATCTCGACCGTGTACAAGTATGTTACGGAAACGGTACTTATCGCTGCTACTTTACCGAGCAAGAGCATAGTGATCTTCGTGAGATCTGAAAGTTAACTACTTTTTAGAAGACTTTACCTTTATGCCTTGAAAAATTCATTTTTACCCTTGAATTACGTTGATTGAAAGTTTACGGAGAATGTTTAAAGGAAAAAGAAACAATGAATTTTTATGGCTGTGAAGTCTAAGCTCAACTAAATATGAAATACACAGTGGCTTTTCAAGAGACACGTAACTACATATTATAGTTATAAGATTATTACTCACCGACAGCATCGTTGGGATTTGACAAGATAAGTACAGCCGCAAACAAAATGCAAATTGCACCGGTAATTGATTGATACGCTGACATCGGTAATCGTCTACCATATCTAGATAATATGAAGTAGAGAAACACGTAAGTTGCAACCTCTAATGCTCCACCAAGTGCGAAATTCACGTGTCTGTTAATAGTAAAGCTAGGCACAAGCGTCATGAAAACATAATGCGCTACGGAAGTGGTGAAACTGAAATAAATAAAACGGACAAATGGTTTATACGTGTAGAAATGCGTTTTCACGCAGTCATTTTTCTTCTTTTTTTCGACAGAAGACTCGCGAAATAGAATACGTGAAAGAGATGGCAAGAAGTTCTATAGTTACATATTATCTAATATCCTTGAGAATATTCATGGAAAACTTAAGCCGCAGGAGAGGTAAATAAAAGAATTTGATAAATTCAGTTTCGATGAAAGTTAGTTAAAAAAAGGAAAGAGTGAAGACCTACCACTGATAAATCATCACGATTCCATATTTCTTTAATGGCGCAGATCTGAATAATTCCAACAGTTCCTCCTTCGTTTGAGCGTTGTTAGATTTCTCCTCGATTTTGTTCAACTTCTCCTCCTCGTCGACTTTATTCGAGATCTCCTCTTTTAACGGGGTTCGCAGCTCCACAGTGTCGTACGTATCTTTCATGGAGAGTCGTTGGTTTCCGGCCGGCTGCGATATCGATTTCGATTTCCGATGGCTCTTCGAACTCGACGCGGTGTTCCTCTTCTCTGTTTCACCGTTCTCGCGTTGCCCGGTTCGCCGTTCTGATTCCGTTTTTGGAAACTTGCCGTGCAAGTTCTCGGAAATTCCTCTCAAACTCGTCTCTGTGAAACGTGTGCGTTAACTATAATTACATACATCGTCTAATCATTCGAATTGTGACGTGAAGATACAAGATGATCAGACGTCGGCGTGAGAAAATTAAATTTCCAATCACTGTCTTTGAAAGTGATCAAACTATATAATCGTGTTACATCGTATTGATACGCGACAGGAAGGGAAAGAAACAATAGAACGAAATTTTCCAATTAACACTCGATATCCTACTTTGAACTTTCTGTTGGGCCGCATCGGTGTTGCTGTTTAACAAATTCGCGGCTTCCTCTTTCATTTCGCTGTCGGTTTTCGATTTCTTCAGATCTGTGCACGAAACGCGCGACTTCCTCTCCGGCTTGACCGGCGTCGCGTTTTCGAGAACGTTCGCCACCGCTTTGGCATTTTCCCTTCGCGATCTGGTGCAGCAAACATTGTACTTCGCGATACGCTCCACTGCCATGTCTGCTTCCGTCGTTTTACCCTTTGCTAGCAACCACCTTGGCGATTCTGGTATCATCCTGATATTTGTTTGAAAAAACATCAAGCAGAATAATAGAAACATTAGTAACATTCTTTTTATTTCAGTAATTGTATGGTAGGAATTTGTTTTCCTATATTTCCTACGATAGGACTGACTAAGTTAATATTGCGATAATAATTGAATTATTTCTGCCATTATGTGCTTACTGTGTCGCTCGTTTAATAAAAAATAACCAAAATTTCTGTGTGATAATTTAACTGGTTTTTCCTTTCATTGAAAGTGATGATGTTTACCAAATATAGAGGACAGTGATGGCAGTGGGAACTGAGACAGCCAATTGTAAGATTCTCCAATCGGGTATAATGTAACTGAGCGCAGCTAGAAGTATCAAACCAATGGCCCAGGCAATTTGCATGACCAACGCAACGAACGTCCGCGCTTTCGCAGGGAATAATTCCAAAGAAAGAATGTACGTAGAGTTCTGTAGACCCTGAACGAACACGCCTTGTAATCCTCGAACAGCCAAAAACGTGGGATAATTCTGAAAACGGAATTCAAAAATCTTTATTCAGTGAAGAGGAGAAAATTATTCTCGTACGATTAAAAGATCGAAGAATTTCTATACCTGCACAACATACAGTGCAACAGCCATCGTGCCCTGAGTGTAAAGACAAATCGCCTGAACCGGAAGTCTTCCTATTCGATCAGCTAAGAGACCGGAGATCCAAGCGCCCATTAAAACCCCGACATAATAAACTGTCGGGCCAAGGAACGTCAAGTACTGTTTTTCACAGATTAAACTCCACTCCGTTACAACGCTACTTTCACCGAATTCGGTTGAAAATTGATACTCGCCAACGCACAGGTCCGTGCTCGAGGATTCTTTGAGACCGGAAGTCTCATTGACTGCAACAGTCACGTTGCCAAGCTCTTGGCAACCGTACGTTCGTTTCGTCCCATTCTTCGCCTGCAAACGTATGGTGAATCGTTACCACAAAATACTGAAACGTTCGAAGCATTCGAGCAAGATAATCCGACGTTTAACGCTGAAACGCTGAGAATGAATAAATGGAAATGAAAGATGAAAATTTGAACGTTGGAAAATTAAAATTGCGCAAATTTCTCGTGTAGTACTTTTATTCAGAATCATGAAATTATAAATAAAATTGCAACTTTTACGAGATATAATATGTTCGACAGTTTCTCATAACAAAAGTTGACTAACTTTGTATCATTCTCTGTTTAGAGTGTGAAAGTCATATTATAAAAATAATTGAGTAATTTTTCTATCATTTATTTGCAGATGTATTTTCCGATTTTGCTATCACGTGTAACGTGTACAGTTTGCTTTCACACTGTACACGCATATATCTACCCCATTGAAAGGAGTTTGAAACTTCGTAGAGGACAAAAGTTAGTGAATTATTCGAGTTAATATTCTTAAGACACGTGTACTTCGTTCTTTGTAACCTTTGTTAAGAATAACAAAACTATGCAAAACAATTATTCAAATTTAATTTAAATTAAAATGCAACACATATATACTACTAAATAAATATCAGCTAGCTGATGAACATTAATCGGAATTAATTTAACAGAAATTAATTTCTTTCAGAATTGCTAGAGAGAATTAATTCATTGAACTCGCGTTTTAATATTTTAATAATCATTCACCCTCATCGCATGATTAGTCAAACGTAGTTAAAAGATAAAATAGAAATATACAATCAGCAAACGAAATAGGTAACTATAATAATATATAATACATAATAATAATTAACAACAAATAACAAGAATAAACTGGATAAACTTGGAGACGAAAGAAACTTACCTGACAATAAAATTTAGGCGTGTAATTGTGAAACACCGGGAGCGCGTGGCTCATGGCGACGATGACATAATTAATGCCAAGCAGCAACACGATCACTGTTTGAAAGCATCCAACCTTTACTTCCTCCGCATTCATCTCTTCCAATATATTGATACTTCCTTCCACGATATCTCTTCCAGTACTTTCTTTCACAGATAATCAATCACAGAACAAACGAATGTCTCGCCAAGCTCAACAATTTATTCTCTACAGTAATTCACAAACGGATGTCCAACCAAGCAAACAGAGGGCAAACATTGAAATTCCAATTACGCGAGAAACGTGTAACCGCTTATCCATTTGTAACGGAAAGGAAAAGGTAAAAAGTAGTAGTTTGTTAGAAGAAGAAGAAGAAAAAAATAAAGGAAAAGGTAAAACGTGTGTGCTTTGTTTCACAAAGTTAGGTGGAAAGTTTGACGAACTGTTGCGCGTCACTGTAGAGAAGAAAACAAAATGGAAATTCGCGGCAGAGAATGGAGGAAGTTGGAGCGCGAACAAAGTGTCATCGGTGAGGGTGAGCCACGCACTAACGGAGACAAGAGTCCTCTCTCTCGAAGGACAGCGTGCAAAGAGGGAACCAATTTCTAGCGGTGGTGAGTCAGACGAGGAGAGAAAACCGGCGGCTATTGTTTTACGGCGACACGTATCCCATTAATGCACCCACGTCACGGGAAAACGATCTTCTGTCAATAATAATAATCGATTTTTAAATCGGTGTATAACGTGAATTTTGCTTCACTTCTGAGAAATCATTCGATGGTCGCCACTTCCGGATGTCTGGAGAGTGCGACGCGAAGAATATCGCGAAGAGGGAGAAGGAAATATCAAAAAAGAGTATTACAGTTTAAACGTTTTATAGATTTCTCTATGTTACAGTGTAAGATGTTCACTATGTAAAAGAAACGTTACAACTAGACTAGCATATTTTCAGTGATGTACTTAAAAATATGTATGGAAATGCGTACAATTGGGAACACTTGAAGTTCAGTATTTCATATATATTTTTGTATATTATTTGACTACTCGCGATCAATTATAAAATCAACGATAGATGATATTTGTAAAAATTGAATTTTCACGTTTATTCACATCTTAACTGCCGTGTCACTCGATAGAAAGCTATAATACATATTCTGAAGAGGTATTGTACTTTGCACTATTCATACCAAAGATTGCTCGACGATGTGTGTAAAACAGTATTAAGAAATGTAAAACACGTAATATTTACCTGTCGATCGACTGGCTGCGTGCAAATTCAAGTGTACAAACTTGAGATAATAGGCTGACTGGGTCTATGAACTCTTGACGCGCGTTTACTTCATTCTACATTCACCTGTATAGGTTGCAACAGAAAGTCTCATTATAATAGGTATTGATCGTTTCATTTTACTGAATCGCTCTTCCCCGTAAAAATCTCCCTTACGGTCGAATGCAAGTTTTCATTTAATAATTTCATCTTTTTCACTTGTACCGCGGATTTTCGAGGACGAAGAGAATACAAAAGTTGCACGCAAAGTATCCGAAATATTAACGTACTGTTATGAAACATTTTTTAAATTGCATCAACTATGATTAAAAATAACTACGATTAAAAATTTCCAGCAAGCGCATTTAACAACGGTCTCATTGTCAGCCGAACGAAATGGGATACGCACGACACGCAATTTACTCGCCATAAAAAAAAAAAAAAAAGAAATTACCACCCTAAGCTCGGGGAAGCTGTTAAAAGAGAGAGACAGTATAAAATATCCGGCGTGACGAGGACGAAATCAGTTGCCACGTCGTAAATAAATGTAGAAACATAGTCGGCGAGCAGACGTGAAAATCTATCCGGTGACGTTTTCCATACGCCGTGCCATACTTAGGGCACGATTATCTTGATGGAGGGGTCAGACCGATCGTCATAGTCCAGTCCGATGGTGTTTCCTTCGTTTCTGGAACTGTTTCTGTATGCGAGGAACATCACGTCCGGTCCCGAGCGCATCCTGCCTTTCATTACAGGCTCTCCCCGTGTGTGTTCGATCGCCGATTCCAAAGGAAAACCCCGGTTGAATTCTCTCCTGGCTGCTTGGCTGTCCTTCGTCATTCCTTCGCAAATCGAACCTCGTCGGCATTAGCATCGTACGTCGTTGAGATCGACGCGATCGAGGTGATCGATCTATACTTCGGTCATTGTCGCAGCACTGTCGAACGCAGTCGAACGACTTTCATTTCCATTCAATGTTTTTTCGAAGCTCGATCGACGGATTGGTACGAACAGTGGCAATTGGTAACGCGATTACATACGATAGGTGCAGGATATGGCAAGAAAGTGACAAGATTGAACATCTGTTGGCACACATAAGTTGTTTTAGAAATGTTTCTAACGTTTCATCCGCACCTATTTGTACGATTTTCTATATTCACGAAACGTACATTACTGAAGAGTACTAACGCCGACACGAATCTACTGCTTTTCTATTGGTATTGCCTAGTAACAGAAGAACTTGCAGTTAGCATAACAGGTGCTTTAATTGCTGGCAATGAACTATCAAATATTCCGCAATATGTGAATGTTAACACGTATACGAAGATTAAACGTTACTGAAGAGATCTACCAACGATAAGTCGATATACTTCAATATATTTCTACGCTAAATTTAGTATTACTAATTTTATTGCCAGTAGTTATGGCGTTTCATTTATAGCTGTTTTTACTAAATTGGCCATTAATTAATAGTATTGTAATTGTTATTTTAGTAATGATACAAATAGTACTTTTTCATTTTTTTTTTTTTTTTTTTTATTGGCGAGAATAGAAGAAGAACGATCTGCACGGTATTAAACAGAGTTTTGGCGAATGTTTAAAAAAATAATGATAATTTATTATCATTCATCAACCTCATTCCTTGTTCGACAAACCTAAATGGCTCACCGACAAGTGAGACTCGTTACGATTGCGAATGATTGACGAACAATTTAACGATCGTGAGCAATTGAATGGTAATGAAACCATCATTCTAAGAATGATAGATAATGGCGCAGATAATAACTACAATGAACCATAAAATCGACCAAATTCCGGATAAAAATAAAACTGTATAAACAATTTTATGGCTCGCCGGATATATTTACATTTCATTTTTATCATATCTCTACGTCGTTGCATTATGTTCTTTAAAAAGTGAACTATGAATATTATATTAGTCGTGCAGGAATTGTAAGAAGAAATCTTGATCGTTTTTCATTTCCTATTAATCATTTACAGGAGAGCAGTTTTAAAACTCGTCGTGTTATTAATCAATCTTCGTACACGTGTTAATATTCACATATTGCGGAATATTTGATAGTTCATTACCAGCAATTAAAGCACCTGTTATGCTAACTGCAAGCTCTTCTGTCACTAGTCAATACCAATAGAAAAGCAGTAGATTCGTGTCGGCATTAGTACTCGTATCGTAACAACATGTAACACAATATCGACTGTTCGCCAATAGAATGTTGCCACCGATCTGACGATCCATTCAGAAATTAAAAAAAAAAAATTACGAACACGTCGCGACCCTGTGTAGATTGCGAATATGCAAACTATCTAAATGTGTAAAATGCTTTGGCTAACAAATGCCTGACACTTTCCCAAGAGAATGCGCGTACAGTAGCTTCAAAAAATATTCACACGCCATTATATCTATTACAGCATTTGCATAATGTAATTAATTAGGTCGAAGTGTATATCGAATATAGCGTCGTTTAGTAACAATTTTATACTCATTATATTGCGCGAATAATTTGAATAATGTGATCAGAAGATTGACGGATTCTACATACGAAATGTAATTCTAAGCAAACATATATGTGTGTGGGTGTGTATTCAACAGTTTTGG